>RJWH01003415.1:55369-157017 GCA_004363575.1 Solenodon paradoxus | reverse complement strand
ATTGCTTAAAGAAACCCACAACCCCCCAAAAGTTTAAGAAACACAAGATAAGGACATTCATTCAATAGCTATTGAAAGGTGATTTCAATGCAAATCAATACTCAGTCCACCACAGTTCTTTCTAAAAAAAAAAAACCAGAGTATCCACAAAGTGTAGGCTGGGCTTATTATAAAAGACATTATAAAAAAAAAAAAAAAAAAAGCTACCATAACTTTATTTCCTGCCATTTCCAGAGTCTCTGAAAATTACCACTATTTAGACAAAGGAAACTTAAATGGTAAATAATAATTCCAATTAACTGTGCCCATAAGCAGTTAGGTACCTGAAAATTTGTTGGGTGATTCACTGTTTCTTAGAAGTTATAATTCTCAATAGACTGAGGGAAACTGTTGCAAAGAAAAACACTCATAATAAATATTCCTCCAAATACCATACTGCCACTTCTTTTAAACAGAAGAATATAAAACAGATGTGACACACTGCACTCAAAGATTTTAGATTAGCATTAATATGAACTCAATACAAAATGTAGTAAATTTCCTATGCTTTAGTTGTGAGATAGCATGGGCCTAATAAACAGTTCAGTACTCAGCACAGATCAGAATGCTTAAATAATCTAAATGAACAGAAAAACCTCAAACTGATTACTTTAATACAAAACACACGAAGACCAAAGAAGTCTATGTGGCAAGAATTAAATGAAACAAATCAAACTGGGAGCGGCGAGTTTTTTCCAGAAGTTGATAAGAACAAAAGTTATAATGTGCCCCCATTTTGCTTCTTATTTAGAGTTCAAGGATAGACACTCAGCAGAAGGCTGGCACATATTATAAGCTACTTTCTGTTTACTGGGAAGTTTCCTAATAAAATATTAGAAAAGTATTCTAATTACCTCTAATATATTTTGAGGAAAGTAAAAGTGAACCTTGCAAAAAAATTCAGGTTCCTAATGACTGAATGAGTATTACATTTCACGAAACAAATTCTCTCAGGTTTCAATGAAATAGGCTCATGATCTTAGCAAATTATTTTATTTTGTCATAAATATATAAAAGTATATTTCAGAAACTACCAGATCTACTAGTTAATGTGTTAATTCTCCTGAATTAAATTGGTAAATTTTGTTTAACATTTCCTCTTAACTCAGCACTATTTTAGGGACTTTCTAGGTCTTTTTTTTTTTTAACATATTTATGTTTTAAAGGAAAGTTTCAGGCAGGAGCGAAGGTGAGTAGGAGGCAGGCAGGCAGGAAGAGAGAGGAGAAAGAAACATTTTTATTTTATTTTTATTTAGCCATTCGGCCTGCTTGTCTCCCCGCTGCCCACCTGTCTCCTGGACCCAGAACTCGAACGCAGGGGTAAGTGGCTTGCTCCTTTTGGAGGCAACTGACCTGTTACTCCATCAGGGCACTCCCTCTCTAGGTGCTTTCAATTAAAAAAATATATATAAAGCACACATTCATAACTTAAAAGGCAAGTGAAGTGGCCACATCTACTTTCACATTAAATTTTTAAAGTTTTCATAAAAACTATATTAAAAATGCTCTCTTTTGTTATCTCAACTAAATTCGATGTTACATAAATTTGATCATTATCAATATATTTTAAAATAAATGGCTAATACAGAATTTAAAGCTCCAGAATGTAAAAGTCTGCTCTACAAACACAGACAGACTGTATGTTGATGAATCTTTTAAATCTAGGTCTGTACGTAGTTTTCTTTCAGTGACTATTCATTCTGACAGTGAAAGAATGGTAATTTCTTTTAAAAAATTGAGATGGGGAAGAGTAGATTCTTTTCATAAGACAGGAAAACTAGCTGTTTGTTTTTTCAAGCTATTGTTTTCACATACATTTACAAATTTACCTAAAGTTTGTACCATTATCACTTCTCACTATTTTTGAAGTATGAAAATAGATTTTTCTTTATTTTAAAACAAATTATATACCTCCTTATGTTAACAGAATAATTTTATTCAAAGGCAATCTACTTAAATGAAAATGTAGTCATTCAGTAAGATATCAAAAATAAGCCAGGTTATCATACTTAAACTAATAAAAGGGATATGTTTTTAATTTTCATGTAAGTATAGCAGAATTTCTCAAACCTTACCAATATCTAGCAGCTTTCATATTTCTTTTCTTTCTCTCTTTTTTTCTTTCTTCATTCCTTCTGCCCACCAAAAATAAGTACTAAATGGCTACTATGCTAAGTGCATAGCTCATTTCGCTAAAGTTTTATAAATAAGTTGTCTAAAAGATACTCTTGCAAATTTTAAGACTGAAAAGAATTCATATGAAGGGAAAGGCAATGATTTGACCTAGGTTTCTCAAGAGGTAATAGAAAGCACTTAAGAAGTTAGTCAATGTAGATCTCTACTCTTTGTCTTGATTATATGATAACCTGTTCTGAAGAATGAAAGGATAGCTGTAGTTGTATTTTAGGTCTAGAAGACAAGCCAAAAACCAAACCACCATCATTAAAAGGGACTCAAAAATTTAATGTTTAAAGGGTAAGGCTTATTTTGAAGAAAATATCAAGACAATTTAAAATTCCTACATTTAATGAACTGTCATTTCATTGCTCTCAAATGAGCAATACCTAGACACTTTAAAAACTAAGGTAATCTAATAATGATAAGAATTGAGAGACACAAACAAAAATCATGCACTGTTAAGGGTATTTAAACTGTAGAAATCTTTTGATGGCAATTTTAAAACACAGAACAAAAGTCACAAGAAAAAGTGTTCTCTCTAACCCAGCTATTATGTTTTTAAGGATTCATATGAAAGAAATTTAAAAATACACAAAACATTTAAAAGTACCATTCATTATCGCATAGTTCTGACCAAAAGAAATTAAAAACCAAAATGCCTATCATTAGTCATTAAATTGAAAACTATATTGTCATTAAAAATTATTGCTGTAAAACATTAAGCTAAAAAAAGATTATAAAACTGTAATAAGAGACTGTGATATTTTTAAATATAAATATATACAAAGGAAAAAAAGGTTCAAGTAATATGTCAATATCACTTAATTATGAGCTATTTCTGCAATGCATCTTTGTTTCTTTAAATTTTTTCCACAATATCCATAGAATATTTACATACAATCAATACTTAAAATTAAAAGTTTAAATTAACATCATATTCAGTGGAGGAAAACTGAAAGGATTTTCCTCTAATATCTAAAACAAGGCAAGGTTGTCTCCTTCCACTACTATTATTCAATATAATATTAGAAAGTCCTAGGCAGCACGGGCAGACAAGAAAAGAACATAAAAGGCATCTAAATTGGAAAGAAGTAAGTGAAACTATTTGAAACTAGTTGCATCTGCAACTCTTTGCAGATGACATAATATATAGAGAACTCCAAAGTTTCTAGTAAAAAGATACCAGGGAATGATACAGAAATACAGTCAAGTGGCAGGTTACAAAGTTAATACAAAAGTCTGTAGCATTTCTATATGCAATTAACAAACTAGCAGAAAGAAAACTCAGGAAGATTACTCCATTCATAACTGCATCAAAAATAATAAAATACTTTGGAAAATTTAACCAAAGAAGTAAAAGACCGGCACATTGAAAACTACAAGACATTATTAAAAGTAGAGGAAAATGGAAAAAAATAAAGAAATGGAAAGATAGTCCATACTCATGTATTCAAAGAACTAATATTGTTACAAAGGTCATATCACTTAAAGAAATATACAGATTTAAAGCAATCCCCACCAAAATCCCAATGGTATTCTTGATGCAAACAGAACAACAACAAAAATTTATGAAATGAAATTTATTTGGATCTATAAAAGATCCCAAATAGGCATGCCTGGTGGAACATAGATCAATTGCTTCTGAAGGAGTAATCCTAATACCCCTGGGTTTAAGTCTAGGATCTGGGGGAAACAAACAGTGTAAACAACTAAATAAAAATAAAATGTTTCTTCCTCCTCTCTCTTCCTGCCTGCCTGCTTGCCTTCCTTCCAGCATCTTTCTTTCCACAAAAAAAAAACAAAACAAAAAACCCAAATATCAAAAAGAATCCTGAGAAGAAAAATGGAGGTAGCACTGACTTTAAACTATACTACAAAGCCACAGTAATCAAATTAGTATGATGTTGGAATCAAAACAGATACAAAGATCAATGAAATAGAATGTAGAAACCAGAAAAGACCACACATACACAGACAACTACTTTAAGACAAAGGAGTCAAGAAGTCAAGAGTATACAAAGGGGGATAGACAGTCTCTTCAATAAACGGTGTGGAAAAACTCAATAGCCACATGCAAAAGAATGAAATCAGATTATTATCTAATATCATATACAAAAAATAATTCAAAATGGTAAAGATCTGGATGTATGAGCTGAAATAGAATGAAAGAAACTACCATCAAAAAGAAAAGACATCCTACTGAATGAGAGAAGATAACTGCACATCACATATCCAACAAGGATTTAATATCCAAAGTATGTAAGAACTTACAAAACTCAACAAAAATAAACAATCCAATTAAAAAGTTGGCAGAAGATCTGAACAGGCATTTCTCCAAAGAAGATATACAGACAGTCAACAGGTACATAAAAAGATGTTGCACATCTCTTGTTATTCATGAAATGCAAATGAAAACAACAATGATACTACCTCACACCTTTAAGAATGGCTATTATCCCAAACTCTGGAAACAACAAGTGTTGGCCAGGATTTGGAGAAAAGAAAACATTCATACATTGTTGGTGGGAGCATAGACTGGTGTTAACCATTTTTGAAGTAGTATGGAGATTCCTCAAAAAATTGAAAATAAAAAATGCCATATCACCTCATTATCCCATTTCTGGATACTTACCCAAAAAACCCAAAACCATGAATTCAAAGAGATATATGTATTTCCATGTTTACTGCAGCATTATTTACAATCACCAAAAGCTGGGAACTAACAAAATGTCCTAAGACAGATAAATGGACAAAGATGATGTGGTATATATTCACAATGGAATACTATTTAAAAAGACGAAATCCTGCCATTTGCAACAACATGGATGGCCCTAAAGGGAATTACACTTAGTGAGATAAGTCTGAAGAAGAAAGATAAACACCAAGTGATTTCACTCATATGTGGTTTATAGAGAAATTAAACCAACCATCCAAATCAAAGAAAAACAGACTCTTAGTCTATATAATCAAATTAGTGGCTACCAGGGGGAAAAATGGAAAGGGGGGTGGGAAAATTGGGTAAAAAGGTTCAATTACATGGTGAAGGACAGAATTGGACTGCTGGTGGTAAACTTAATGGATTATATACAGATGTTGATTTATGATGATGCTTATTATGATGCTGATTATTATTTAAACTTACATAATGCTATGATGCAATGTTTCTTCAATAAAATTTATAAGAAAAAATGTCAATTGGTCAGGAAATCTGCTATAATGACCTACTTTTTTAGCTAAACTTTCTCTTATAGTTATTTTTATTATTCTACAACATATTATTTTGAACTTAAATCTGGGTAGACATAATTTGCTAGTAATAATCTCCAAACATGATATCTAGAATATCTCAAACAATACTTTATGATAGTTATAAAGGAGAGATAGTTAAGCAGAAATTTCAAGAATAAGTATTTTAATTGTACACATAGGTTAGATAAGTAAATAAATTATAAAAAAACTTTGTAAGACAGTACATATTATGTAAATACACATATATATCATACATCCTTAAGTTTTACTTAATTCTCGTACTCTGAATCCATTACTCAAGTTACCCTTAAAGGTTATCAAACCCCAATGCGATCATTATCCACAACATAAGATATGAAGTAACACCATAGTAAACTAGGAATTAGTGGGGTTTTTTTTCACACACAATAAAAGCAAAATATGCTGAAGCAGAAAAGAGTAAAAATATACAAACACCACAAGATTTCAGTGGCATTAAAGGTGTTTAGTTAGGTATGTAACACTAGCACCATCTGGTGGAAGACCAGGTTAGAAGCAATTCTCCAATACCCAGTTTTTTGTTTTTGTTTTTGTTTTTTTTATTCCAAGTTACCTTTCAAAAGATGAATATTTTCCAAAGAGAAGCAGAGTAGCAATGATACCATTATCACATAGAGGACCCATAACATTCATGGGAGAACTATAATGTCTAACAAAAGAAGATCTGAGTATCCTCCCACAAGGACATCCTATCACATATTATACACAGACCAAGATTTTAACAATACACAATTCCCTTAGCTATTTTAGTATCCCATATCACAACAGATTAAAAGAACACTTCCCAGACAGAAGAAAAATCTAAAAAGGGCATACCCAAATTACCAACTACGAAGCGGAACTTTAATTTGGAGTCTGGGGTTCCTCAAAACACCAGTTATCTGTTTTCTGTGCTATAAACAATAGCATTTAATCTGAGAATCTGATTCCTATATTACACATCATAGGTTCATGTTCACACCGATGCCGAGCTGACATAATGCACAATGTGTCAAATATTACATTTAAATCATTTTTACTGCTGTCAGTGGCCCATTCAATGATCTGATGACAAATACTGGTATCTTGAAAAGCTACCATTGGGGAAAGTAAGCTAACAAGCTGAAGGACAACATGATAGAGAGCTTGTCTCCTATTTGTAGGCTGAGCTCCTCCACTGAGGTGGAAGCAATTTCCAACAAAGCTTGGCACAAGAAGACAATGTTGACTCTCCATTATTATTCCCTATTTTATTATTCTCCACTATTTTGCCTTTCCCTTTCCTTCACCTTCTTCTACTTTCCCTTTTAAAATCCCTTGTTTATTTCTTCTTACCCGACTATATTTGAGACCAGCATGAAGTTGTTACAAGTACTACACAATAACACTAAGGGAACACAGGAAAAAGTCACAGAAGCAACCAGGAGGCCTGGTGTGTATGACAAGAAAAGGGGCCTGAAGAGAGAAACTAACAGTGTAAGAAGCTGTGGTTTGCATCAATACTGCAGACATTCCATGTTCACTAACAACGAGACACAAAAACTAAGAGGGCAGGAAATAAAGGCTGATCTTATTTTACAATGTAAGTGTTCTTTGGTCAGCATTTTTAATGCACTGATTTAAAGAACACGATGTCAAACCACCTGCCATCCCACAACAGACCTGAAAGTAATTTATCTCCTCATTCTTTCAGTTAACTCCAAAATGTCCATTTGTATGTATCAGTTTGTATTTACTCATAATGGATGATCCATACACATTTATTCTTGTTCAACTCTAATTCTATTCACAAATAAATGTGGATTTCATAAAGAATTGTGTTTCCTACAAACGAAAAAGTTGACTTTATTTATTCTTTCTACCCCTCCTATGTTTTGTGTTTTTTTGCTTTTTACTTTTCAAAGCTTAAATGTATCTACAGGAGTTTATCCAATAATAAATATGAGGAATTCAAATTGCTATGGCAAAATTTTTTTTAGAAAGCAAAATTGCAAAATATTTTATTTCCTTATTATTCATCTAAAAACACAAGTCAGAATGAGGATTACCCACTTAGAGAACAGTCTAAATTTTGCTAAAAAGTACTCAAAATATAATACTGATTATTAAGAATCTTAACAACACCTAAAAGGGAGAGACATAAAGGGAAAGAGACAAGAGGTAAATAATTACACACAGAAACTGAGATATACTTTGCCAGCAACTAGTAATCCTTTTCACCGACAGCTGAATGGTTTTGAAAATAATGGTTTGTGTCATGTTCCCTAGTATTCTTCTAAACACTACTGCCGACAATCTCAGTGAACTCCACTAATGACACACGTTTATCAGTTTGCATACCCTGTTATCCACGCCTCTTTCCTCCATCTCTGGCATGTTTCATCCTTGCCCACCACAACCTCCACTTTCCTCTGAAGTAAACTGAAACCACTACTGAAGCCATCACTTCCCAACTAGCGACCTCTAGCTTGGATTGCCAAGCCGGTTTCCAAAGTAGTCTCAACCTTTAAAATCTCTTTTGGCCACCCAGATAACACTGGGGAGCGAAACAGAAAGTACATGCCATGGACAAGGCGACTCTACTCTAGATCAGTCCCTTTTCTAATTGTGGTTTTTAAAAGCACAATGAACAGATGGAGGGAGAACGAGTCCTTCATTTCAGCCAGTTGCTCCACTTATTTCTTTATCTACAGTCAGATCTTTACTTCTGGAGGGGTCACTGCATGTTTTTGGCTCTGCGATATTACACTGTGTAAATATTTAGGAGAAATAATTCCTTTCAAGGATCTAAACTTCCACTGTTGTTATGGCAAATGAACCTGTTTATGCTATGTTCGTTAAGTAACAGCAAGCCTAAAAGAACACAGGAATTTACTAACATGTGGTATACAAACATACAATCATAAAGCTTCTCATGGGGATATATCAGGAACATGAAAGGCCAGTTTATTTGTACTCCCATTGCCCTGTAATTTTCTTTAACTCTACTACAACTGCCCTTAATTCAAACCTTTCCTAGGTTACAGGAGCAGGATAGAGTGATTGATGTACAGACTGCACCCAATACTACCCAAATCTCCATTTAACTTTTTGATTCTAGAGTAATAGTTCTTCAACTTGACCCTGCATCAGAAAACCGAATCTGTTGGAGATTGTTAAAACAGATTGTTGTCCCTCAACTTTTTCTCCCCCAGTTTCTGCTTCACTGGGGCTTAGAATTTGCATTTCTAGAAAGGTCACTGGTGATGCCACTGAAGCTGATCTTGGGTCACTTTTTTCTTTAAGATTGTGTTGAGGCATAATTTACAATTTATAAAATTCAATCACCTTAAGTGTATATTCAATCGCTTTGAGTAAATATATATCACCCAAGTCCAATTTCAGAACATTTTCATCCTCAAAAGATCCTTTGTGCCCATTTGCAGTCCTCATTCCCAAATCTAACCACAGATATTTATTAATTTAATTTAACTTACCTCTCCTGATTTCATATCAATGGAATCATAAAATATATAACCTTTTGTATCTGGCTTCCTCACTTAGCATAATGCTTTTGAGATTCATCCATGTAGTAGTAGGAATACTTTTTATCGCTGAATAGTATTCCACTCCTTGAAATATACCACATTTTATTTATCCTTTCACCAGATGATGGACTTTGGGGTCGATTTCAGTTTTCTGGTATTACGAATAATGCTGCTATACACATTCATGAGCAAGTCTTTGTGTAAACACAAGTTTCATTGCTTTATTCCATTCCTTGCCAGGAATGGAAATGCTGGGATATAAATTTCTATTTCTTTTTTTAAGAAACTGCCTAAGTGCAAAGAATGAGGACTCCAGTTTATTTCCTTGACAAGACTTGTTATTGACAGTCTTTTTGACTATAGCTATTCTAGTGGTTACTAACATGGTATATTGTAATTTAAATTACACTTTTTATTTCTTTTTTTAAAAGGAAAGGTACAGGCAAGAATGAAGCAGGCAGGCAGGCATGCCAGCAGGCAGGATGATAAAGGAGGAAGAAGCGTTCATGTATTTTACTTAGTTGTTCACACAGGTTGTTCCCCTCTCAAGCCCCATCCACCCACCTGGGATTTGTAGCCTGGCATACGTGGCTTGCGCTCCTTTGGAGGAGACTGACCTAACTGCTACTCCAGCAGTGCATGACTAATTTACATTTCTTTAATCACTCATGATGCTGAGTATTTATTCAATGTATTTATTGGAATTTCCTAATTTTCTTTAGTGAAATATCTATTCAAATCTTTTGACTATTTTCACTTGGCTTATCTCCATGTTATTGAGTTATAATTGTTCTTTGTGTATTCAAACTACAAGTTCTTTATCACATACATGATTTGCAAATATGTTCTCCCAATTTTTGACTAGTCTTTTAAAACACAAATGTTTTAAATTTTGATGAAGTCTGGGACTATCCTTTGGAAGCACAGTTCAAAAGTCTCAAAAATTCAAAAGAAATACCAAACCTTTGAAAAATGTAAAAGCTTAGTGGTTTCCCATTTGCATAAGCAATATGCAAATGTCACTCATTGTGTCTGCTTTTCTGTTTTGTTTTAGCAAAACCTATCATAACTATCATCCTAAATATGTCTACCCTTTTGAAGAGAAAGAAAAAGAGAACTTGCAACTAGCTATCTTTAATACATTATGGAATGAAAATTCACGCTGATGAACCTAAGTAAATCTCTGGGAATGTCAGCACTAAAGAACTTCTGGGAGAGCATTTTCAAAATCGTTGTTGGTCCTATGGCTTTTGACACCACACTTGAATATATAAGATATATATCTACTCTACAAATTTATGGGCACGAAGATAAATGGTGAAATAAGGTAGAGTTTACATAGAAAGAGCAGATTGTATCTGAAATGTATCTGAAAGATACATTTAATTTTTTTGGTATAATTTGATGTCTTTTTCATTTTGGGGCCTTTTTTATATAATTCTATACCAGTACAGTCCTATCTTTGTTCAAAGTCTATTGTACCCTAAACTTAGAGAAATCAACAATAGCAGTTACAGATCAAACCTTGTCTGGGACTATAACTGCAAACAATCTTCAAGAATATACACAGCCTATATTTTATTCAGGTAGAAAAAATAATAAGATTATTTATTTTGAGGGCAAAACCCCAAATGCTACAGCTTTATTTCCAGGTGATTCTCCATGTTCAAAAAGCAAATCATAAGATAAAGAAGCTTATATGAACACTTGTATAACCATGACCCGAGACACATATTCTATAAGTCTATGGAAGAAGTATAATAAGAGAAAATAGTAAGAAAGATGAAGAAAATTCATTTAAGTTTGCAACAAGAATCCTTTATATCATTCAAGTCAATTTAGGAGCTGAAAAAAGCATCTTTGTTTACCAAATTACTTCTAAGCTTCCACTGTGAAATGGTTCCATAATTTATGTTCCAACTCATGGCTCCTGTTGATAATATAAAAGCCGTAAGTCCTAACAGCTTTCTAATTAATGGAGATGGATTTCATATTTCTACTAGTCTTCTACAAGGAACAAGCAATACTTATTCTCCATTTCTACAGAGTCACTTTTAGAAACCTGTCTCAAGAGGTGCCAGAGGACACAGTTTCACATGTGCTTCAGTCTCTCAACATGGTCTGAGTCCCAATAAAGCAACTTTTAGGGCATTTTAAAAATTTAAACTCCACAGTTTTTGCAATTCAAAATGATTATCATTGGACTTTCTCTCCCAAATAGCAAATAAAACTATCATTATCTCTGAGATGTTACTCTGGACTTGAGAGTCAAGATAAAGATCAAGATACGAGAAAAAGCATTTATAGCATAGGGCCAGTTATAAATTATCCATAAGATTGAAAGATAAGAAAAGAAGAAGAAAAAGAATCAGAGTTCATCTCCCCTCAACAATCAGACCAGTTACTGGAGAAATAAACTCTTACGATTTATACTTCTGTCTAATTTAAGAATTTAACATTCAGTCTTGTGACCTCAGAACACTATGATAACTCAAGGAGGCAAAGGGACACAAATTAGTGAGGACCAAAACAGCAAGTCTTTCTCCTAGCCACTGAATATTTGCCAGTCACCAGTGTGTGTGTATCTATATGGCAATATGATCATAACAGAAGCCAATTCACAAATTTGCAATTTCCCAGTGAGGTTCTCAGTAAAAATGAGGAATAAGGAGAAGATAGTTCCCCAAACTCTCGCCATTTATCCAGAGAAGTCCAAAGTAATCACTAAAACCTTTGCTTAAACAAACAACAACCAAATACATACAAAGGAGAATAAAATTATCTACCAGATCTGAATCGTCTACAAAAAACCTGTATGGCTTTCTCAAAACTAACAGAACTATACCATTTCAGCAATTCGTTCATATGAACAAATGCCCTCAGCCTGTTCCTGAGAAAGGGGAAAATGATCAGTTATATCTGTCTTCATCTTGTCTGAAACTCTTGACATTTTGCTGCAAGTAAAGGTTCCAAATGGCAGGTGTCAGAATACCTTAGTCTCACATGTGGTGTGAGAAAGCAGGAAAAGTAGCAGCAGCATGTGGTCACGTCAGAGCCACACAAAGCTGCCTAGGGAGCACTTTCTGAAAAGAGCAAACCTCAGACTCCATTAAATCACTCTTATGCCAGATGCCACTATCAGAACAAAGCTATGGTGCCAAGGATTAGCTGCCCAGAGAAACATTCAACTCAAAGCTCTCACAGGAGGGAAAATAGATAAGTATAATGGCACCTGTCCATATTCTGTCTGACAATTTGGTCAAACTGGCTCCTTCTTTTGCTTGGGTATTATTTTTTCAAGGTCATTTTCAGTTATTCTAAAGTAAATAATAAGAATCTCCTGCATTTGCATAATGCATAACCTTCTAAAAGTTCATACTCTTAACTTTCATCTTTGGAGTAAGAGAGAGGACCAAGGAGTTAAATAAAATTTGATCAAGATCATCTGAATCCCAGATTTAAATACAACAATAACTGGTCTCTGGACTGTAGACCAAGCTTCTTTCTATTTAGATACCTACCTTCTGCCCAATTCTCTCCTCCCAAGCATCTTTACAAAGGTTTTCCCAATAATTAGAAGGCTTTGGAGTCCTTGAAAGTTGTAAAGGTCCACCAAGAAGCAAGTTTTCCCAGAAGCTAACATAAGTAGTATAATGTTCTACTTTGTTCCTCCTCAGATCTGAGTCTAAGAAATAGTAATTCTGAGAAATGTTCCAGCAGGAGATGCTGGAGAAGCACAAAAAAAAACACAATTTGTCATGAGGAGTATTTCACTATCACATTTTTTTTGGTTAGATACAGAGGGAATTAAAATAGCATTCACTCAGATGGTTAATGATAGAATCTATCCATGGAAAAGAAAATTCAAGATCATATAGGTTTTTAAACTCCATTGGAATACGCAAAGGAAACACTGGGTCAAGACTTGCTACTTTAACACATCTGTTTTCCTTCCTTTACCTCCAAAGACAAAGCACAAACAAGAGCTAGGATTTTGCCTGGATTCAAGCTAGCAACATTTAAAAATATTATGGCGTCAATGGAGAACCTCTGGAAGCATCTAGAACAAGTATGATCTTCTAATTTCCTTATAAAGAAGTAGGGTCTTTCTCTACAAGACTTTTACTTTCCATGACTACACCAGTGAAAAATTTTTGCCATACAATTGTGCCTATTTTCACAATAAAAACACTTCAGTGGAGGCTATATTGTCTTACCCTGTAATCAACCATCAAGTACTAGTCTTCAACTCTATGCAGTTGATCAAGTAAACTCTAATCTTTATATTTTCAATCTTATTCTAACGTTAACAAACTCAGCCTGAAAAGAATGAAAGTAAATACTGGCACACCATGGTGGAGTAGCGGTTATGTCAGTCAACTCCAAAGGAGCAAGTCATATACCTCTGTGTTTGAGTCCAGAGTGGGGGGTAGGGGAAAACAATCAGTGTGAACTAAATGAAAGTAAAGTGCTTCTTCCTTCTCACTCTTCCTGCCTGCCTACTCACCTTCATTCCTGCCTGTACCTTTCCTTTAAAAAACAAAAGGAAATACTAATTAAAACAGAATTGCATTCATATGAAAACTAAGAGTAGTCTCACGTATATTTTATCAAGTGTATTAAATAAAATTAGATAAAATCAATATTATATAAAAGTATAACTTATTCATCATTTAGTTCGCAAGTTTCTATTTTGGTAAAAATGAGTTATGATAGGATTATTTTCTATGTCTGCTGTCTTCTTTCCTAGAGAATTTGCAAGCTTGATTGATTCTAGAATTCCCAGCATCTAATGTTTTTCTGTTTCACCCACTGAAATAAAGGGATTTGTTTTTGTTGACATGGATAAAAACCAAATTGTGTTCATGTTTGGGATATAGTAAAACTATTGTAAAAACAAACTGTGATGCAGTTGTCAAGGAATATTTATTGCTCAAAATAATACAAATGGTAAGCAGGCATGATGTGAACAAGCTTTGCACTGTCCTCAAAACTGATAGCTATTTCAAGTGAAAT
The DNA here is from genome assembly GCA_004363575.1 of Solenodon paradoxus. Lineage (NCBI taxonomy): Eukaryota > Metazoa > Chordata > Mammalia > Eulipotyphla > Solenodontidae > Solenodon > Solenodon paradoxus. The sequence goes on along the minus strand of RJWH01003415.1, from coordinate 142,990 downwards.
ACAGAGCTAGGACAAGTCAGATATCTTACGAAGTTCACTGTCACTGTCAAGAGTCATACGAAGTCATCAATTGCTTTAGTCCACAGAAAAGCAAGACTACAAACTAGGACATTTAAATGTTACTTGACTAATGACATTCACGTTAACTTTTTTGATTACATCAAAAGACAGAAGATATATTTATTAAAATAACTGAACATTCTTTGGAACTTAAAAAAATAAATCCATATGTAACCAATTCTTCCTTCAGATCTCCAAAATCTCCTAATATCTCTTCTGGTATTCCTAGCAATTTTAAATCTTAACTGCTGGGTCTTATTTTCAGTAAATGTGTTTTATCTCAATCTTCAATGCTAAGATAAAATCATAAATGTGGTGGGGATATAAAGAGAAACACATGAAAACTACCTAATATGACCTACTAGTCTAATCTACTGCAAAGTAATGACATTTCCCTCATCCCTTCTTAAAGCCCCCTGCTCAAAATTCTTAAAACCTACCCAATAGATATTTACATAGTTTTTAAAAAGACAACATACTAAGAAAGTTAAAACATCATTCAGATATTGCAGCCACACTGCAACTTAAAGGCACAGATTCTTAAATATTAAAAACAAATACAAAAATAGCACAAATTAGAAGAAAACAAAAGCTGTGTTCTTGAGATTCTCAAATGTAAGAAAGGAAAATAAAGGGATAGCTGTCATTTAATACATACTTAATACCATATATTAAAAAATATCTGTGATATAATCTGATCCTAAAGAATTTAAACTACAGAATTCCTGATACCCTACTGCTGGTAATCACCTCGAACAGTAACTGTGCACAATGGCTAAACAGATTTTTTTTAATTATTTTATTTTCCCTAAGTTTGTTTGAAATATGAAATCCCCATTCCAAAGTAAATGTTTAATGACTTGACATTGTTCTGAAAATAAATTTTATATCAAAGGGATCCAATGAATTTTTCCTGTTAATTTCAAGTTTTCTAACTCAAACTTACGGTAATTATAAGTACGATAATAATCTCTAAAGCAATATACATGTAGCAACATTACATATTTGGAGTAGTATGCCAACATCATTTTCATTTGAAAGCTAAAAAAACAAAAACAGAAAAAAGATGTTAGAATAAAAACCTAAGTGTGTATATGTTAAGGCAATTGACTTTCATATTCCTAGAAAAACAATGATAATAGCATTTCTTTTTAATGAGCAATCATAAACAGGGAATTATTAAATGTAATACAAACGATTCAAATAAAAATTATATAAAATGATTTCAATCTTCATGAAAAATTATTTATACTCAAAAGCATTCTTACACTATGAAATGAAAGATGTTAATCTTTTCCCCATATTTTAAGTGGCAGGAAAAAGGGAAGAAAAAAAGGGAGAAGGGATAAGAAAAAAGTAAAAACATAATATTTTCAGGAGAAAGAGAAAAAGGAGAGAAAAACAGTTGAGGGAGAGTACATACATACATACATATACATTACTAGCAGATGCATTAAAATATTTTTTTCACTAAAATATGCAGAATGCCAGCTAATAATGGATAGTAAAGAAGTAAAATAATGTAACCAATCAACACTAAACCATCTACTTCTCCAAACCGTTTACTCACCCTAATGTCAAGGAAGATATATTGGTAGTAACACAGAATGTGTTCTCCTCACCCGGCATAAATGACTATCATCATAAGCAAGTTTGAGTACCCATTTCTAATGCTATATAGTAGTTAAAAACCAAAAGTTCACGTTAGAAATATGCACGCATGCAAAAGTATGTAGGCGTGCACGCACATGCGCACACACACACAGAAGAAACTAAACATCACTTCTTTCTTTCAGCCCACTTCCCATGCTTAGAAACCAGACTTCTGTCAGATATTTTTCAAATACCTATTTCGGTTCTAATGTGGTCCTTTAAATACTCCCCAACATATGTGGAGAAATTTAGATATCTAAAGACATTTCAGAAATAAAGTAGAACAAACATGCTTATGTGTAAATATTTAAGTCACTTAAAATGTAAATTTTCCACATATACGAAGGATACACAAGAGTACAAAAAATGTGTATCTTAAATTAATCTAGTCCATCATTTTCAAATGCCGGGAGCAAATTTTTAAAGAAAAAAAGATTTCTGAGTTAGAAAGATGTAGACTATAACATGAATAAAGAGCCATAAAACTTGTACATTTTATACCTAAATTTATTTTCCTTTTGGAAAGCTGTGTTTTCATCACAGAGTTGAATTTACTGCCTTAGCCTCAAACTCTTAACGTCTATAGGGAGAAAAAAAGTTTCAATTGTGTAAGACTATTTTAGGTGAAGGTCCTATGAAAACACCTGCCAAGAAGCTTGAACTCTCATATTAAATGGATCACAGGGTTTACAAAGTACTGCAGACTTTCAAAGGATTTCCTGCACTGAATATCACAATCATAGCAAGAGAAGATTTCACTTCAAGCACATGTCTAAGTTGTTTCCCTGAATTGTTTCTTGTCAAATTATAATGTCAAAAATTATTCTATCAAAAGCTGTCCCTGAGGAATCTAGCTCAAACCAAAGAGCAGCTACCAATTAGTAAAGTCGGGCCTTTTAACAGGGAAAACAGTTTCTTTTTCTATTGATATGTGAAATTAGGAGGGTCCAAAAAGAAAAGTTTCATCGTAGCAGTTAGTTTAAGTGCTACTGATAGCTATAATCACATGCAGACTGCAATTCCTTTTGAAAGGCTTTTCAAATGAACAAATACAAAGAAAAAAGAGAAACACAAGTGTTTTCATAGTGAATGACTGTCGAGGATTACAGAGTTATAAAAAGCCAAGGTTAGAGATATACATGAGTATTGTGAACTAACAAACCAAAGTCAAATGAAATCCTTGCTCACTCTTTTGACAAGGTCAGTGCATCCATCCCTTCACACAATAACTGACGGATTTCAGGTTGTAAAAGGTGCTTTAAGAAAAGAAAATCTACCACAAATGATTTAATGATTCTACACTGCTTTGGATGAACAAATAAAATCCTCTAAGGAAAACATTTCCTGTTCACTTGGTTGTTTTCCAAAAGCTGCATATGACTCAGGTTGCCTTGCAGAAGTGTTCATTCATTAGCAGTGCAAGTGCGTGGGTGTAATGTTCTTCAGGAGCCAATCAGAATATGTCTTTTCACCTGCAAATCCAGATGAATTTATATAGCAGAACATTTCTAATTTACTCACAGAAGGTGAGAGTAGCGTCCATCGACGAGGAAAGAGTTATGACTATCCATACAGCTTGGCAATACTTATTATATAATCTGTAAGCCACTAAAGTAATCAATTTTTTTACCTGAAGCAAGAGACAACATTAAAAGTAAAAAATTCAACAGTATACAGTCCTATGTATATATTCCTTCTGCACTTTTCACAAAAGGTACCTTATTTGAATTATCAAACATTTCCCAATGTTGTTGCTTTTTAAAGTTTCTATTCCCAGATACTAAGTTTCTTGGCTTTTATGGCTCAAGCGATGACAAACAGATCATTTCCTATTCACTCCACTTACCTCATCAAGACTGCTAGAATGCAGTTATGTTAAGACTTATTTTCAACAGCCACCTTCAATTACAAATGTTTGACATGATCACAGACTTCCAATGCTAATCCCCTTTCAAGTTGAAATACCCACACAAGGGTCCTTTGAGACATACTGCATGGCTATTTTCTATGCTTTGCCTTATCCTGCAAAGGCGGCTGAAATATATTTGAATCCTTTCTCTCCTCCCCCATTACTACTGCCATACCCATCTCTTAATGCAAAGAAGCACACAGACCCACAGCTTCTGTCAAGACTTGAGTCTTGACAAAGGGATTTTCCTAGTTAAAACATTGTTTTGCTAAGTATGCTTCTAAGTCTGAAAGTTGCTTAAAGAAAATCATCATGTAATTGACTCTCATTTCCTCCAGTTTTTTACCTATAAACTACACTTCTTTAGTTTACATACATTTGCAAGACGAGTATATTTAATTTACAGAGCTCTACTGCTAATCACAATTTGGAGTTAGAAAACTTCACTCTAGTCTATTTCTGGAGACTACCTATCACTTAATCCAATGAAAAGAAATACTGACTTTATAAAGAATAATCAACACACTGAATTACACTTATCTGTTGAAGAGGTATTTTTAAATTTCAAAGAACAACACAATTTTCTGGAACATCGAATTTAGGCATTTCTACCAAGAGCATACATCAAAGTCTCTACTATTTTCAAGTGACAACCAACTGGGGCTTTGAAAAAAAAAAGATGATTCTGCTTTATGTGTAGGTGGATTCAAGAAAATTTGCTCATAACCAGAATTTTTTTTAAGTTGAACTCCATTTTAAATGCAATGAAAGCTCAGTGGCTCAAGAAACTACAAAGTGACATTTTATAGTGCAAAAATTAATTGGTAAAGCAAATGATCACCTCTTCCATTACGAGATTTGAACTTATGACTTTGTGTTTAGAATGTTCATAAGTGAGTTTTGTTTTTATTATAATGCCAGTGCCATACCTAATCATGGAAATATGGGCCTCCATGTTTTAGTGTTAGAGGAAAAAGAAAGATCTGTCTCCCTTAATCTACATCGAGTTTATGTTCCCAACGGAATTGGGAAGAGATTTAAAAACAACAACAAAAAGCCCTCATGCTGAAAAGGGACAAGCAAGATTACAATAAAAAGTCACAGATTATCTCCAAGTACACCCCCTCAGCTAACAGTGAGCAAACCAGAAAGGGAAGGGAATCAGAATGTCAGCCCAAAATTTGCTACTTGGGCAAAACAATTATTTTAAGGTAAAGGAGTTCTGAGAAATGGCAGGTACAAGGACAATCTGACCTCCCCCTCCGTCTTCCCTGAAACAGGTCAGACGACACTCATGTGAGAAGCGTCCTTCCTGTACTCTAAGGGAAGAGCATCCTTGTCTCTGAAGATGGAGAGAATGAAATGAACAGACTTTGCCAACTTTCTTCCAATTTACTGCCCTTACTGAGCTCATGCCCTTTTGTCCTGTATTTTTCCACAACTGTCCACTCTTCATCAATCCTATAAAAGAGTGCTCAGGCTTAACCATACCTATGAGTCTTTATTTCCTCATGAAGGTTCTTATGTCACATAAAACTTACATTTTAAAAATGTGTATGCTTTTCTCTGTCAATCTTTGTCACTTTAACTTTCAGGCCCAGTGAGGGACCTTAAGAAAAGCCAAAGAAAACTTCTTCCTTTCCCTGTAAAGGAAAGAAGTTCTACATGCCGACTCCTTTCTACCTGGTGATGCCACTATTCTATGACATTTAACCCACGGCTCCAGCAAGGTCATATCCAAGGACACCACATCAGAAGTGGTAGAGGGGTCTTCTCATCCTTCCTCCACATTCTTCATCCTAATAAAACTCTCCTAGGATAAAGATAATCCCTGAATGATTATTTCCCATCACCTGCTGAGATTTCAGGCTCAGAATCTGAGTACGGAGAACATACATATGACTAGTATGTAGTCGAATTGCATAACAAGGCTAGTTGACCCCCTGAAAGCGTCACACTTCCAGGCTGCTCCCTTAAAAAATTCACTAGTGAAATAGTTCATTTGTTTCCACCTAACACTATAACAAATTTGGTTCAGACTGAATTTTAAAACATGTAAAAGTTGAAGAAGATGGAAAATTCAAAAAGGTTCTGCATTCCACTACCTTAATAACAAACTGTTTCAAAGAGTTTTAGGTCCCATAAACAACAAACCAACTGGCTTGATCTCTGAATTGCAGGTCCCTTCTGGAACATGAGAGTTTGACTAGATGCTTGAGGGTATTCTGACTCCAATACTACATATGCAAGATTTAGGAAAATTCCTTAATACCAAAAAAAAAAAGAAAGAAAGAAAAGAAAGATGAACAAAGGATTAATACGAATATAAACTCAGAAGCTTTTGCTATTATCTCTACCATCTCCAAATGAAATATTCAAAGGTAAAACTAAAACTAAGAGTACTAGAAACAGGCAAGTGTATTACCTTAAATCAAACTTTCTGAAAACACCCACTGCATTTAAACAATGAAAAAGCATGATGCTTTGAAACAGCATGAGATTTAAGATAACATAACCAGTACTCGAGGCTCTATCTTTAATCCTTATCAGTGTGCAGTCCTGTTCTCTCAACTGTAAAAGAAGCATAATACTTAGAACCAGGATTTTACTGTGAGAAACAAATTAGAATAGGTGTAAAGGTACTTGATAAGCAATAGTAAGCTCCGGGAATATTAAAAAAAAAATGTCTGAATTAAAGAATATCCTAAAATCGACTTATTCACCTCTAAGAAAAGTACTTTTGATTTAAGCTAAAAATACATCCTTCAACACAAAATGATTTACTATAAAGTAAAATACCTAAAGTCAGTATTTGAAGGCAAAAATCACTGATTTTTGACTGAAGTAATCTTGTTTTTTAAAGGAACAAACTATTTGACACACTACTTAAGAAGATTAATTCCCATAACTTAATTATTCACAAATTTCTAGCTTATGAAATCACATTCTATAAAGTGGTAACCTATTAACAAAGCAAATAAACAAGGATCATTTGTTGAGATAAGGTGTGATTCTGGATAACCAGCGTATCTCAATAATCCAAACATACCTTCACATGCAAATGGGTATGAATTTCAACAAACTCAAATGTGAGAAAATTTATCTGGCAGCTCAACTATTAAAGAAAAGGGAAAAAGATTACTACTACATTTTTTTCCCCCAGAAATTTAAAAAAAAAATCATTCAGAAACATCCCAACATGGATAATTTAACTACGACTTAGTTTAGCTATTTTTCAAGCTAAAGTTAGGCAGAAAAAGAATCTATTTATATGCCTACATCACCCAGGACTGGAATGAAAACAAAAGCATGTCACACTTCTGGATCATTCTCAGGAAGAATACGATGAAATGGAAGATATAAGAAGGAACTGTTTGAAACTTTCTAGCTCTGAGTCTGAGTCTGAGTCAGAGTTTCCAGAGGAAATATTTATTTTCATCAGTCTCTGTAGAATAAATATTTTACAAAGTTTTCCAATTCTTATTCAAACCACCTCTAAAAGTACTAACAACTTTCTTATACCTTTCAAATTTCATAGCACTAACAATTTTTAAAAGCATTTCAATCGAAAATTCCATGTCTGTCTTAGATTATGAACTATGACAGACTATATTCTTTATTAAATATCCTTAGTCATTTAATCACTGAATGTCAATATTTAACTTTCAAAGGATTCTGTATCTCAAGAGAAATAACACCACTGAGCCATATGACTAAGACCATGGAAACTAATAGTACTTCAAGTTCAAGAACAAATTCTGTGAGAATCTGAAAACAAGAGAGAATAGATGAAACTAGATACTACCGGATATAAAGTATGAAACTACTTCAGACTGAAGAGAGACTTACTATTAGCTACTGAATGTTAGCACTTATAGGAGCAGATACTGTTATGCTACAGATATGAATTTCTTTAATCTTCACAGCAATCCTATTATTAGCCCATATAACAGTTGGGGAAACCGAGGTACACATAAGGTCAGATAATTTGCTAAAGGTTTTACAAGTAGTACATGGCAAAGTTGTGATATAAACCAACAGTCTGACTCAAGAACCCATCTCCTTAACACTATTTTGAGCTATATTTTGAGCTATGTACTGTATAAAGCATAATGTAAGTATCTGATTTAATCTTTATATTCCTGAAAGACAGGGATTATCATTTTACTAATAGAAAACTGAAGTTCAGATTAGGAAAGTTGTCCAGTATCAAGACAGCTAGCAAGGACCAGGGTTGAGACTCAAACCCCACACTCTAAGTCGGGGAAGTGTGTGCTCTTAAAAGTGGTATCAGACACACTACCTATTACACCACCACAGCCTCATGCCAATCACTCATTTTGCCTACTCTGTCTTCTTCGATTACTGTCTTTATTTTGGTATGAAAACCAAAATAAATTACGTGAAGAAGGAAAATCAGAAGCCAAGAAAGGCATGAAATGTTACTTAAGTATGGTGGTATTTCTAAGTTATTCCTATACAGTCATGTGTCATTTAATAAAATTTAGGTCAATGAAAGGCCACATATACAACTGTGGTCCCAGCTGGCCATACCTCATAGCCTAGATGTGTAGTAGGTTTTACCATCTAGGTTGGTGCAATTACATTCTCTGATGTTAGCACAATGACATCTACTAATGACACACTTCTCAGAACATATCCCTGCCATTAGGCACATGACTGTATATATAGGAAGACCACTATGACCAATCTTTTTAAAATATGCCATCAAGAGGCAAACCATGAAACCACCTTTCTGAAACACTGTGCCTGAGGCTGATACACTCATGACAGTCTCAGAGACAGACTTTATAGGGAATCCTGGGATGTAACTGTGATGTTCTTTAAATAAACCTTATCTTTTTTGTTACCTATCTTTTCCTCCACTCAAAAAACACTCCTGCTCAAGAACTCAGCCTTGATTCTAAACACGAGAGAAAAAAAGGGAGAGATCTAATAAGCTCAGTCCAAAGTACCAAAAATTGAGTGTGTTTAATTTGAAAAAAAGAATTTGAGATAAATTACTAAATATATAGATTGTATGAGCAGTTCAAATGAAAATCTTTAAAGAAGGAGCAAGTAGACATTCTAAAGATATATACAAAAATAGAAGATGGTACATACTATTCTTTTTCAAAGATAGTAATTAGCAATTGGAGTGGTTTTTAGAAGTAGGAGCCACATGCATAAAAGTACCTATGGCAAGAAAATTCAATATTCTGAAAAAGTAGCACGAAATATGCACATGCAATAAAATACCATGCAGTCATTTTTAAAAGTTATGAAGAATCTTTAAAAATTTTTATCTACATAATACTGATAGGTGGGGTAAGTGACAAGTAACCATTAATACTAAATTACGTACTACATGCATATCTATATATCTGGAATTACATTCACCATAATAATAATAATAATAATATGACCCTTAAATGATAGGATGCAGATAATTTTCTACAATGCTCTTTGAACTATTCTATACTGATTGAAGTACTCACAGGAGCACCTATTATCACAATACAATAAAAAATACTCTAGTCTGTCAGTATGTAAAGCTTACAGATAGATATACAAGACACATTACATATTATGAGTTTACAAAATAAACAATTTGTAGGAAAAAAACTAAAATCAAATAAGAAAAAAAGTATACTAATTCTGCATATCTCTTTCAGGGGGTTATTTCTAAAATCCTATGAGACCAGCATTAACCTAGCACAAAACCAAAGACATTACAAAAAGGAAAATGAGAAACCAATATCTTTCATAAACATATATGCAAAAATTAACAACAAATTATTAGCAATTCAAACCCAACAATGTATAAAATAATTATATTCCACAACCAAGTGAGACTTATACTGGTATGCAAAGCTGGTACAATATCTGAAAATCAATTAATGTAATCAGTCACATCAATAGGCTAAAATAGAAAGATCACATGACCATACCAGTAGATATAAATAAAGCATTTGACAAAATCCAACACTTATTCATGATAAAAACTCTCAGTAAATTAAGAGTAGAAGGGAACTTCCACAACTTGACAAAGAACACATAAAAACAACCTACAGCTAACATGAAACTTATTGATGAGACACTAGTTTTCCCACAAGATCAAGGAACAAAGTATGTCCGCTCTCATCCCTCCTTTTCAACATCATACTGAAAATGCTACCTTGTGCAATATAACAAGACAAAGAAATAAAAGGTATATGTGGAATGAGAAAAAGAAAAAGCTGTATTTATTCACAGGTGATGCAACTGTCTACATAGACAATCTGAAAGAATCAATAAAAAAACCAGAATGAAAGATTATAGCAAGGCTATAGACTAAAAGGCTAATATATAAAAGTCTATTACTTTCCTAAATATTAGCAATGAATAAGTTGAATTTGAAATTAAAAATACAATACCACTTGTACTATCATTCAACAAATAAAAAAGATACACTTAAGATATAAATCTAAAAAATATGTACAAGAGCTATGTACTGTAAGGAACAGCACAAGAAAAAAAGAAAATCAAAGAACTAAATAATTGGAGAGATATTCCATGTCTGTAAATAGGAAGACGTGATATTGTCAAGATTTCTGTTCTTCCCAACTTGATCTGCAGATTAAGTACAATCCCAATCAAAATTTCAGCAACTTATACTGTGGATGTTAATACTGATTCTAAAATTTAGGCAGAAGACCCAGAATAACCAATGGAAGAACAGATTTGAAGACTGCTACTATCCAGCCTTAAGACTTAACTATAAAGCTACAGTAATCAAGACAGTGCAGTATTGGTAGGGAAAACAAAAAAAGATGAATGGAAAAGAGTAGAACTCAGAAAGAGACCCATATAAAAACCATTAACTAATCTTTGACAAAGGAACAAAGGCAATACAATGGAGTAAAGACAATCTTTTGAATAAGTGGTATAGTGACAACTGGACATACATATGCAAGAAAATAAAAGGTCTAGACACAGACCTTACACCTTTCACAAAACTAACTCAAAATGGATCACAGACCTTAAAGTAATATAAATTAAAAAAAAACACACAAAACACCTAGAAAATATCACAGGAGAAAATCCAGATGACTTTGATTTTGTGTGGTGCTGGCTTTTGAGATCACCAAAGGGATGATTTGTGAAAGAAATAACAGTTAAATCATACTTCATTAAGATTAAAATATTCATTAAAATTTTAAATGTCTGTTCTAAGACAATGCCAGGAGAATGCGAATAGAAGCTACTGACTGAGCAAAAATATCTGATAAAGCAATGTTATCCAAAATATGCAAAGCACATTTAAAACTCAACAGTAAGAAAGCAAACAATCTAATAAATGGGCTACTACCTTATAGACACTGCACCAAAGAAGACATAAGATGGCAAATAAGTATATGAAAAGATGCTCTATATCGTCATCAGGGAAATGTAAATTAAAATAACTATGAGATGCTACTACATAGCTATTAGAATGGCCCAAATCATAACCCTGATAATATCAAAAGTGTTAAAGATGTGGAGAATCAAGAACTTCTCATTGGCTGCTGGTGAGAATGCAAAACGGTACAGTCACTCAGAAAGATAGTTCGATGGTCTCCTATAAAACTAAATATATTCTTAACATATAATCCAGCAAACACATGTCTTGGTATTTACCAAAAGAAGATGAAAACTTATATCCACACAAAAACCTTATCACACATGTTTACAGCAACTTTACTCATCACTGCCAAATCCAGAAGAAACTAAGATGTCCTTCAGCAGGTGAATGGATAAAAAAAACTGATACAGTTAGATCGTGGAATATTATTCAACACTGAAAATAAATGAACTAGCATGTCATGAAAAGACATGGAGAAACCTTCAATACATATTACTAAGTGAAGGAAGGAAATCTGTAAATCATACAGGATAAGCACTGTATGATTACAAGTATATGACAAATAAGAAAAGATAAAATTATGGAGATAGTCAAAAGACCAATGGCAGCTAGGGGTTGGAAGGATAAATAAGTAGAGCACAGAAGAAATTTGGGGCAGTGAAACTACTCTAGATGATAACGATTAATATGTGCCATTTTACAGCTGCTCAAACACAGAGCATATACAGTGTCAAGAATAAGCCATAATACATACTCTGGACTTTAGGTGATTATGACATGCTAATGTACCACTCAGGAGAGGAATGTTGAAAATAAGGAGTGTGGGGATTTCAGTGTGAACCTAAAACTGGTCTACAAAAGTATTAATTAAAAAATAACAACAGTACTTTCACCATATATATATACTGTAAGTAGTTTTAAAGTTATTCTGTAGGATAAGGCATTTTGTTAATGAAAAAACAAAATAAATACTAGATTCTATAAGCTCTAGTTATACAGAATCCATTCATTTTTGTTAAGAATACACAAGTCAATACCATGTACAAGGCATTTGGCTATCTCCTGGGATATGACAGTAAACACATTAACTTCCTCTGGAACCATGGAATTTACATGTTAATAAATATTTACTAATCTTTAAATTGAAAAAAAGTGTCAAACCCAATAGCTAAAAACATACATACTGACATTGAGTAATGGTACCAGAGCAATAAAATAAAACAAATACAAATTTCCACAAAAGAAAAATAGCTATCCAGGAGGATTTTAGTAATTCATAACACACTAATTCATTTATAGTAGATGAGGGTATTTCCTACACATAAATATTATTAGCTTTAAAAAAATCAATTCAAATATTAGTAAATAACATTCTTCCCATGATTTTGCTATGCTTATTTTATCATCTAAGTGGTTAGATCTGTTTGGGGACTTCCTATTATATTGATTGATCTCCAATCTTATTTTTGTGACTGTTTCCCTGCTTTATAATATGATTAATTTCAATTAGGACTAAACTTTTATATTAGTGAGTGATTTTATTATTATATGCTGTGGTATAAACAAGGGCAAAAAATGAGTAGGTTATAGCAAACCAGCTTAAAAGCAAGAAAAAGTGCTAAATCCCCTGGCAGAGATGTCAGCTATTTCAGAACAATGAGAGGCTGGTGTGACAAGTTCTGAGTAGGTCTGGAGAATTCATTGAGCATTAATTTGTCAGAAACTTCCTATTGACTTGAAATAAAAATTAACTCTTAATTAAGTCTTTGACTATAAAGTTTCAGAAATAACTTGATCAATTTTTATTTTAGTTATGTTCACACAAGAGTAATGAATTCTAAGTTCCTTCTAAGTGAAGAGAAAGTACAATGCCATAATTTAATGGATAGGCTTTTTTCTTAGAAGTACATAAAAATGGTGTTTTAAAAATGATACCATCTAGATTCAGTGAAATACAATAATATACTTAGGCCTTACAATAACCCTATGAGTTGAGCATTACTATCATGACCTTCTTCACAGATAAGAAAACTCCAACTCACCCAAGTACACAAAATTAGTAAAGTATCAGTTACCTAGGAATTCACAAATCTGACCGTTCCATGTAATACTAATTCTTAAAAAAGTCTACTGCATAATTAAGCAATTATCCATAACACCTCCCAATTTATGAGCGCTGCTATATGAAATTATTTTGATCAGAATGAATGACAGAACAGAATTGTAGTAATTTCTATACTAGGCTAGCAATACTTGTCAACCCAGATGTTTATGGGTGGAGTGGAAGAGGGAAGAAAGAACTAAGGGACTGGCATAGGCATCAGAGCCCCAGGTCATGCCTCTCATTACCTTAATCCACAGCACCCTGTTTGGAAACCACAGCTAAGGATGAGATAGGTAGTGATCTTCCACTTAACATTTTTACGACATGCCTAGGGCTTTCTTAAGAATCAAGCAAGGAAACATCTTCTTTATGCTTTCAACAAACTAGAAAGAAATAGTTTGGAAGAGGACAGATCACAGACTAATGACACGAAATTTTCTATATAAAGGACACAGCTGTTTTCAAGCAACAAAACCTCTTGAAACACAGTGTCTGATTTAATTATTTTATTTACAGTAATGAACCCAACCATTTCCAAAATGCCAAAGCATGTACTTTTATAGTTTGCGCAAGACTTAAAAATCATTTAAATCTCATTTGCTCAGAGACAGTTCATTTCACTTTATGGTTTTCTTAAGGTGAGCTCCTGAAAATGAGTAAGACTTAAAAAGGAGGTAAGGACTAGATAAATCTAGACAAAAAGAGGGCATTGAAAAAGGAAACAAAGTGTCTAGCTTCCTCAAATATAATTCAGTGCAAACATCAGTTTCCTCCAGAAAAACAAAGGGGACAACTTTATAGTCCTTACCATCCTCCCATACCCAACATGGGTACCCCTCTGTCTTCACCACCACCTCACCTCACACCCCACCACTTTCAGACAAAACACTGGCCTCCACAGACCCAGAGAAAGGAAGGTCTTTACCAAAGTAATAGGAAACAAAAAGCTCATGTGGTCTGTTGTGCTTCCAAGGGCTCAGACAGACATTTAAGGATTGCATAAGGTTATCTTTGATTAAACATGATTTTATTGTGCTCCCCTTCCCCATCACACTCTTTTACTTCCTTAAATAGATTCAACATAAGAATACTACATGTTTTATGTTAACTCCAACAACTACATGTTTGCTGGTTCAAATGCAAATTTTGGTACTTCTGCTAACTCAGGCACATACATTGGCATATTTTTAACTGTGTATTTATTTTCCCTGAAATTTTAGCTCTAGGAAATCTCTGATGACCAGGTTTAATGTGTTTTTCTGTTAAAGAGGATGGACTTTGCCTTGTCTATATAGCAGTGGTGCATTCTTTTAAATACTTGCATGTGTTAGCTCATTTTATCCTTGCAACAACCTCACAAAGTTGCTCTTCATTATTAAAAACGATATATCCAGAACATGAGACACAGAAAGGATGAAAGTTAAAGAATGGAAAACTAAATCTCCGGCAATTACTAGTGAAAAGAAAAGTGATCCCAGACAGGAGTTAAGAAGGGTCCGACAAGCGGCTGGTGGTGGGCAATGCGCGCAGCGGCCACCTTCATGGTCCCGATGGCCCATCTGTGCTATTGCTGGAGTGCACCATGACTGCAGGCAGCAGTGCTTCTGCTCAAGCTCTGAATCCGGTTCCAGTGAAAACATCTGGAAGAGATATCCATCTAGCCCAGGAACCTTCTGAGATATTTGTACCTGCTCACACTGCCGAAGAGCAGTGTGCATCAAGCATCTTTGATGTCAGCTAAAAGAGCTCCACATTCACCACCAAGGTGCAGCATTAAGAGCAAAAGAAGCAGAAGAAAAACAAAACGAACACCAGCTCCAGCATATGTAAAGAACTCCTAAGACTTAATAACAAAAGATAGACAATGCAAAATGAGTAAAGGCCTGAATAGTAACTTAACTGAAGAAGAAATATAAATACCCAATAAGCACATGAAAATATGCTCAACATCAGTAGTCCTTATGGAAATGCAAATGAAAACCACAATGAGATATCACTTTACAACCACTGTGATGATTATAATCAAAAAGAGAAAATATAAGTGTTAGCCAGGACATGAAGAAAATGGAACTGTGTGCATTGCTGGAAAAATATAAAATAGTGCGGCCACTGTGGACATCACTTGGGGGTTCAACAAAAGTTTAAACATAGACATACTACATGATCCAAAATAACTGAAAGCAGTGTTGGATATTTACACACCAATGCTCATAGCAGCATTATACTCTCAGCCAAAAGGTGAAAATAACACAAGAGTCATTAACAAATGGACGTTTCTAGGTTATAAATAAATAAACCAGAAGAGTAGAAGCCAAACAAAGTATGTTCTATTACCATAATAAAATGATATTAGAAATCAGAAAAAAAATTGGGAAATTCACAAATAAAATTAAACAATATACTCATAAATAACTACTGTCACACAAGAAATTTTTTAAAAAATTAGAAGATACTTTGAGATGCATGAACATGAAGACACAAAAATACCAAAATGCATAGGATTCAGTATAGAAAAATAACATAAACATACACAAAACTATAGATGTAAATGCCTATGTAAAAAAAAGATTGCAAGACAAAAACTTAACTTTCCACCTACAACAGTGAAGGAATAGGGGCAAACTAAACCTAAACCAAAAAGAAGTAGAAGGAAAGAAATAAAGATTAGAACATAAACTGATGAAACAGAGAAGAGAAAAACAAGAGAGAAATTCAACTGAATCAAAAGTTGCTTCTTAGAAATTACCAGCAAAATTAGTAAGTCAGTAGATAGACTGACCAAGAAAAAGACTTAAATTACTAAATCAGAAATGAAAGGAAGGCACTATTACCAACTTTACAAAAATTAAAATAAAAATGATTAGAAAGGAGTAATGAAAATTATATGCAAATAAATTAGACAATTTAGATAAAATGGAAAAATTCCTTAAAAGACACAAACTACTGGAAATAATTCAAGAACAGATTATCTAAATAGACCTATAACAAAGAAGACAGTGAATTAAGTAATCAAACAACTACTCACAAAGAAAATCTCAAGCTCAGCGGGCAAGGCTGTGGAGAAGTCAGTGCCTTTATACATTGCTGATGGGAATGTAAAATGGTGCCAATACTTTGGAAAACAGTCTGCAAGTTCCTCAATAAATTAAACAGCGCTACCACAGTCATTCCACTCTTAAGAATACACCCAAGAGAAATAAGTACATCGTATATATACACAAAAAAACTGTCCATGAATATTTATGGTAGCATTATTCATAATGCCAGAGTGGAAATGACCCAGATTTCCATCAACTAAGAAATGGATAAACAAAATGGGATTTATCCACATAATGGAATATTACCTGCTCATAAAAGGAATAAAGTTCTAATACAAGCTATAATAGATGAAACTTGAAAATATTTTGAGAAGTAGTCAATTAAAAGACCACTTATGGTATTATTCCATTCATAGCTAATAGGTAGAAGGTTTTTTTTTGAGATGATGAAAAGAGTTTAAAATTGGCAGTGTCAATGATTGTACTTATCTATGAATATACCAAAAATCCTTGAATAGTATACTTCAAATGCGTGAACTGTAAGGATTATGAAATATATCTCAATTATCTGTTTAAAGCTGTTAATAAAAACAAAATTGAGACTTCCAAAACAACGAAAAAATGCTGATAAAAACCCAAATGTCCACCAACTCTAAAATACAAAAATATTATATAATTATGCAGTGAGATGCTAAAAATTAATATTCAGTTACATATAAAATAAAAAATGAATAATCAATAAAATAATCTCGAGTTCTAAAAAAGTAACTCACAGAAGAATACATGCAGGAGGATTCTAGTCACATAAAGGAGCTATCAGACAAAACAGTAAGAGAATTATGAGCTGAGTTCATGAGAGTATTTCTGCAGATGCAAAGAAGAAAAGATAAACAGGAGGCTTCAAAAAGAACTAATGTTAATATGTCTTAAACTGAGTGAGGAAGACACAGATTATTTAATCACTACTGTTTATGTTACATATTCTCTTTTGCATTTTGTTTAATTTTTAATGTTTGTTAATGTACAGATAATATTTTGTTTTAATCTGGGAAACATAGCTCTCATTTTTCATGTCTTCCATACCCCTAACGTGTATGCCTTATTACACAAAAGGGTAATGCATGCAGACACACATAACAGCATAGGCATATGTGTGTAGGTAGGAGGAGTTAGTTTTAAATCAATTCAAATTTTAAATACCGACAGGAATATCACAATGAACAAGGTACTCCTTTAAAGGGACAAGTAACAATGCCTTGCTAGCTATAAGAAATTTTCCAAATAACAGTTACTAAAATAGGTGCAGTATATAAAAAAAAAGGCTATATTTTAAAGGTCAGTAGAAGTGCATAGAAAAATTGTCTGAGAACACAGAGGAAGACAGATTAATTCCAACCATGAATACCTAAGAGAATTCCATGGAGAATGTGGCATCTGAGACAGGTCCTAAAGATTGTGATAGGCAGACAATAAGAAAAGGGAAACAAACAAAATGCACAATTATTATAATACATTTAATAATTATAACAAAAATTTTAGTAATTAATGTTGATTGAATACTATGTACCAAAGGAGTATCCTCAGCATTTTTAACTATATCATCCCATTTAATCTTTAAGCGGGTAAGTGCAAATAAAATTACAGAATATCAAGAAATGTGCTATTTTAGAGCATTTTAATTAATACTAATTATAAAAGTTTCTATTACAATAGACTTCAAAAGACTTCTTAAAGTCAAGATTATGCTAGTCAGATGAGAATAGGCAAATTTGAAAGCAAGTAAATTTCATTTTCAGTAACATGCCTTGAATCTAGTTTTATTATTCAGAATAAGAAAGAATTATAGTTTCAAATGACAGGGATAGAACCGTAGACAATCCTTGTGATTATCTAAAAAGCAAAATGCTTTTAAGTTGTTTTTTTTTTTTAAATAGGGAGACACAGCAGGTTGATATTTGCAAAACGACGGAGTAAGTTTCAAAACTAAACTGCAAGTTCTACCTCACCCAGTCAGCCTAGAACACACATACGGTGGCCTCTAAAACACCCATTTACAGGAAAATAAATATCCCACAATACAAAAGGCAAACTTTCTCTGGGTCCTGTTCCCTTTTTAAGACTCAGTTTCCCACATTACTGCTTAAAGGTTTTTCTCATATGGCTCAGTCAGGAAAAAACAGGGTGAAAAGTTAAACTAGTTAAACAATCTCCAAATAAAATACTGACACTGCCTTTTATTCTTTCTTTCATAGAGGACTGATTTTCTTTGGCCACCCTCTTTAATCTGCTATATCCAAGAGGAGTGTCTCCTCACTCTAATCATAAGCACCACAATGGACTAAAGACTCCCCAAACCAAAGTAAAACACAAAACAAGCCAACTTAGGAGGAGCGCAGTTGAAAAAGAGTATGTTTTTAACTTCTCATTTGCTCTTTTCTCCAGCTAACTACTGCCACCCAACCATCGTGGCTACCACCTAATACCCCACCCCCACCCCCAGACTTGAAACAACTGCTTTAAATTTCTTTTAGTGCAGCAAGCAATAGCTTGTAAAAGGATGCAAACCAGCTGAAACATTTGACAGACAGTGTTAAATACCAGGGAATTCCTATCAAGCATTTTACTTTAAAAGGTACTTTGATGTTGGCTATCTTTCATGTACCTCTTTCATGGCACATTAATAAAGAAAACGGAGCTGAAGTAAATCAAGTCCCAAGGTCACATCTAGAATTACAGCACCATAGGTACCTGATGAAATAAGGATTAATGCTGCATGAGTGGTGAATAAATAAAGCACTTCTACCCACCAATCAGGCAAGTTTTGCAAGTGCTTCTGAACTTCATTCTGCAACTAGACCTGAGACATCTTTAATCCCCCATGCCCCTGAAACCTAATTATCATAATGTGAACCCAAATGTTAGGGTCCCTTCAAAATGCAAGTGCTGTGAAGCGGAAAAGTAATGGGAATTAAGCTGGGTGTAACCTTAGAACTTGAAAGTGGTATTTCAATAAGTTAAGAGAGCATAATGCAAAGATTTAGTCACATAAAATACATTAGAATCAAAAGCCCCCCTTTCAAAAAAAAAAAATATATATATATATAAAACACAAGGTGGACAAGAACTATTTGCAAATATCAATTTCTGACCCTAGAACCTCCAAGTACTACATACTATATAACCAAATGAAAAAAGATTTCAACAACAAAGGATTCTACTTACTTTGCATTCTTCTAATACAATTGAAATGAGAGAACCATGATGATTCTGTACTAAACAGTTTCATAAAAAAACCCACACATAATTTTAAAAGATTTCAAATATTCCCCAATGACCAAATGAATACATTTTTAAGTGCTGCCAAAGGGAAAAGAGCAACTAATGATAAAGAAAAGAGTAAAATATGAACGAGCATAAGTCAAAGAGTTAATCTCACAGTAAAATTTGTTCTATTAGTAATTTCTTGATGCAGTCTTATCCCTTACAAATTTAATTTATTCTGGGAAATATGATAAAAAAATGTTATATAACACAAATATACTCATCTTGTATTCCTCATATTCACTATATGTCTCTTTTACAACAACACAGAAATCAGCATAAATTAGAAATTCATTGGGCCTTAATCAGTTAGAAAAGTTGCAAAATATCAACAACCCTATAATATGGTTGCTAACTTCACCAAGTATATCATGTATGAAAAGGTCTATGTCTAATTTTACCTATCTATTTATAAGCATTAGAATCTTTAAAGCTATCTTTAAATCTTTAAATCTTTAATTTAAACTTAAATCTTTAAAGCTAAAGCTTTAAAGCTATCTCTGACAGAAAATACTATCTAGCCGACCTATGTACTTTAAGAAATAACAGAATCATGTATACATGAAATTAGTTATCTCTACTCTACCTTCAAGATCACAGTAAAATATTAGCTTAGAGGATGATCTAGGCATGTAAGACTGAACATATACAACCTGAGAGAAAAAATGTAAAACCAATTGCTGAAAATAAGGCATTGTTCCTTCCATCTCTAAAGGTTATAAAAACACTCAAAAACTTCCCAAAGTTCATCAATGGTTACATTAATGCTGAACATATTGTCGCTTAATTTATGTTTTAGGCTCTGTTACAGCAAATATACTTGTCTAAACAGAACATCTGTTTTGGTTATAATACAATGTATCTTTGGCAAGCACTTGTAATAAAACTAACAAAAGCAGTCAAGAATCTTTATTGGAACTGGCAACAAAAGCAGATTTGTAACCAAAAACCCGAAGACAGAAATGACCATCACTGGGCTGTAGGCCAGTTCTAATCTAAGACAATAAACAAAGATCTGCAAGCAAGGATACAGTTAAAGGGGTGGGGGGAGGGGGGATTGAGGTAACTCCTGCAGATATTTAAATTGGACTCAGAGACACAGAAACACATGGGATACAAAACTGGTAAAAGGATTTATTTTGATCAAAAACTGTCAAACTGAATTTGAATTCAAATATATTTTAAAACCAAACACACACATGCACGCACACACACACACACACACACACACACACACACACACACATAAATTGTTCATTCCGTATGCTTCCTTTCCCAGTAATACAGATCTATTTAAATAAGTATTAAAAAAAATTCTGTCATTTCAACAAAATGAATATAAATTACATCGGTTGCATAACAATTTCATTTTTATATGCACTTAATGTCCCATGTATCCCAGAAAGGAAGCCTTATAAATAGGTCTCTATAATATTCACTATAGTTTACATATATATGTATATATGTGTATATAAACATATATGGATGTATGTGTGTATATATACATATACTTTAAATAGAAGAAAGAACTATAAATGGATAAAAGACAAAAAAATCCTAGAATATCACAGCACATTTTCTCAAGCCAACACTAGAAAGAAGTGAAAAATTTAAGTCTATATCATTTTGTCTTTAAGCATAATCCAACTAATATTTAGAAAACAAGTTAGCTGCTCCAGGTTCTAAGACTTGGTCTTCATCTCTGGTAGGAAACTGCAGATGGGGGAAACAGGATATGTCAAATACAAAGAAACAGATTTTGTATTCCACATATAGAATGAAAATTGTTGTATTAGTCCAAAACAACAGCAACAACAACTTCTCCTCCATATAAAACATTTTAGTTTTCTAGCATTATGAGCTTTACATGGTTAAACACATCTTAAGTTGTAATAACTAAGTTACTGGATTGTTAAAAGGGAATTTCTTTAAGCCAAAGCCAAAGTAAAAGATCCAGGTGATTCAGGCACAGACAATCTACTACATGGTGTTCTGACAGAATCTTCAACGGTCTGAATTATTTTTGTAAGCACTTCCCAGCTTCTCATCAGATTCCTGTAGGTCAAGTTTGTGCCTACATTTTTAAAGGTTCAATTATATGACTGTTAAAGCAATATTTCTTAAACTTTTCTGATCATCATTAACAATGCACTTAACATCACAACCCAGTACACTATATACACTATGTGTATGTGTATGTAAGTAATCAAATCAAATATTCAAAAAAGTACTTAATCTTACTACATAAGATGTTCTTTTCCTATTTAATTGTTTTTAAAGTTGGTGGAGCCCTACTACACTGATTTTACCTTCCGCCAGTTGTTCCAACTCACATTTTGAAAAACATGGCTCTAGAGAGCTCACATGACATGGAAAAATAATGAAGGCTTAAATCTGGATTGACTAACGAAGACATCAATTCATCAGGGTTTATTTCAGCCTGAGTTGTCTGCTTAAAATACACCTCATAAATCATATCACACAAATAGAATTCCTATCACAAGACAAGAATTTTTATTATATCTGTATCTACCTAAAAACTGCACTTCTGGTCACTCTCTATTCCCTTACCTTGCTTTTAAATCTCTATCGAGAGTTCCACAGAGCTTTTTCTGGGGTTTATCTGTTTGTTTCACTTCACTATATTCCACATGAGTGAAACCATCCTTCTATTTCTCTTTTTCTTTCTGATACTTCATTTAACATGATCCCTTTCATCCAAATTGTTGCAAAGGGCACAGTTTCATACTTTTTAGTAGCTCTGGTGATAGGTGTGATGTGAAATATAGACTGAGATACAATGTCAATATTCAAAAAAGAATGAGTATAGCATTGTGAACAAGAGAGATAATAAACAGCAATAAGTCTTAAAAATCGCTGTAGAATGTATCACTAATTGACACAGTATATAAACACACAATCACATATGCACATACCTCTACTTTTATGTTTTCTCCACTAGAATAAAAGCTTCAAGAAGTTTTATTCACTGCTTGTCGTACTCGCTGCTCTCATTCCCAGAACATAATCCTGCAGCTACCAAGTAATTTGGGTGCCAAACAAAAAAACGCATGTAATGCGATGATTTTATTCAGGCTAAAGTCCAAAGGCCTATTTTGTCAAATCAGCAATTACCCAACTTTGTCCTATAAGACTGGTGTGTGTTTGAGGAGGACAGGAGGGTATCAGAGAGAAAACTTATTTAAGAAGATTATTAGAATGCTGTAGCATTTCTCTGATGCCCCAATATTTCTTGGGAGAGAATGTTCCATCCACTCATGCCAAGTGAGAAGGTGAGCGTCACTGGGAATACAGGGAACCTAACATGAGAATAGAAGCACAGGAGAAAGAATAAAAAAGAGAGAACTGCGCTAAGGATGAGTTACGGATTGCACCTTGTGAAAGCAGGCAAGGATGGGCCTGCAAGAGAACACATGAGGAAGCTTTAAAGAGATTATGTCCAAAAGGACTAAGTAGCAAAGAGACCCAGACGAGATCAGCCTGCCTGAAGCGTAGGTGTGGGTGGAGAAAGAGTCATAACTGATCAGACAGTAAAGTATCTTCTTTATTACAAGAATGACAGTTCGGGATCTTGCTAGGGAAAATCTCAGAAAACAAAAACAAAATTTCTTCGAATACAGCCCACAAAAGAATGAATCAAATTATGTCTGGGCTACACAGAGGGACCTATTCAGACGACGACTGAAATGCTTCATCCTCCTCTCCCTTTCTCTCTTACAAGGAACAGCAAGTGAAAAAAAAAAAAAAAAAAAAAGTGGTTATGAAAAAATCATGATCCCTGCATATTCTGCTAGCACCGTTTCCCAAAGTGAAACAGACCCAACGTGAATTTAATTTATATCAAGTTTGAAGCTTTGACTATTGCACTAAAAATAGATAGTTTAATTGTTGAAATGAGGCTGTTCCAACGACTATGAGAACTAAAAAGTTTGAAACTTGTCCGTTATTAAAGCCAAGAATGAAAAAAATTACTCCAAATATGAGCTGAACAGGGAGTGGAACAGCAAGTAAGAAGTTGTTTTTTCCTTGTACTTTAACAACTTTATCTAATTTAATGAAACATTTACCTGTGATAAACACCTGGTGAATGAATGAAAAAATGAATACATGTGTAAAATAACTAAAATTAAATATATAAAAAAACCATCCTCTTTAATGGTGAGATTACAAGTACTTTTATTTTCTTCCTTACATTTTCCTGAAATTTTCAGTCTCTTTTGAGGATGTTTAAAAAAATACTAAATTGCCAGAGAACAAGGCCATACATATGTTCCAAAACATATTCATACCCAGAGAAAAAAAAAATGAAAGAAAAAATTTAATTAGAAATGTAAATTGATATGTTAAATGTTGATTTATACTGATGCACACCTTAACATAGGTTATAATGCAATGTTTCGTCAATTAAATTTTTTAATTTAACTTTAGTTGATTAAAAATTATCACCTAATTTTCCCTCATAGTCTATCTTTGATGTATGAAACTATCAAATTTTAACTTAAAGTAGCTTAAAAATAGAAAATCAAGTCATTACCTTGTTTCCCAGAAATATGGAAGATTAGTTACCTAGATAGACATTTTACTGAAATTAACTAAAAATCCTAGCTAGACTACATCTTCTTAAATAATCAGTGGATTAATAATAAAGAAATACTCAAGTTGAAAAAAATGAAGTAAATGTGGCAACTTAGCTGAAACAGATGAATTTTATTTTTTATCTTCATGGCTTCACAGAGCTTCACAGAACTGGAGGACTAGAAAACAAAGTTCAGTATCAACCTAGGATGGGTGTTAATAAGAGATTTCCCCAACTACACTCACATATTTAAGGTAAATATCTCAAGGGGTTAAACCCTCAGTAAAAGGGTCAAAGAGAAACTCAGTATATTCTACCAGCAGGTTACTGCAATGAAAACTGACTATCTCAAACCTAGTCACAGGGAGAATCTCTGGTGATAATATGGAACCATAAGCCAGCTCTCTAGTTCGCAACCTAAATTTACACTACCTGGGAAGCCAGAAAAAAACTCAAGCGGAGAATTTAATTTAAATAATTCCAAACTGATAGTGACTACAGGAGCCTGGCAGAGGAAAATTCAAATCCTCTTTGAAGGGACTCACAATCAATCCAGGCTTCAATGAATTCCCACAGATAAAGTTCCAAGAGTTTTCAATAAAAATTAACTGACCAGAAAAAGAAACAAAGCAACACAAAGCAGAATCTGTATTAAGAACAGATACCAGAAATAGACTTGCAAGAATTTTAAATACGAGAATTATCACACAAATTATAAAGTAACAATGTGTAGTATGGTTACGAAAATAAAAGACAGGTTTGAAAATATATTCAGGAACAACAAATATTAAATGCTTAAGCATATCTGAAAAAAACCACAGTACCTAGAAAGGAAAAATATAACTGAAATTTAAAATGAAACTGATGAATGCTGATTCTCCACAAATCAAACTGTAGATTCAATTTAACCCTAATCAAAATCCCAGCAGGTACACTCAGAGAAACTGAAAGGGTGATTCTACAACTTATGTAACGCACAAGAGGCATAGAACTATCAAAACAATTTTCAAAAAGAAGAACAAAATTGAAGTACTTACACTAATTAATTTAATGATTTGAAACTATACAATGAACGAGTGGTATCAAAGATAGATTCCTGTGAAGACATATGGATCAAGTAAACTGTATAGATTCCAGAAATAGATCTACATATATGCAGTCAGTTGATTTTTAATGAAGATATCAAAGCAATTCAATAGAGAAAGGAAAATCTTTCAACAAATGGTGCTAGATAAAATTCACAGTCGTATCCAAAAACAGAATTTCATACCATTATAAAAATTAACTTAAAATGGGTTAGAAGTCTAAATGAAAGTATTAAAACTATAAAACTTCTGTGGCACAACCTCACGGTCTAAAGAATAAATCCATCTCAGCATAGTCCACTTATATTCCAAGGATCTGGGTTCGTAACCCAGAGCCGGAAAGAACAACCAAGATGAGCAACAAAATAAAGTAAATAAAAGTACTTCTTCCTCTTCCCTCTTCCTGCCTGCCTGTCTACTAGCCTTCATTTCTGTCTGCACCTTTCCTTTAAAAAATAAATATATATGTACGTATATACATATGTACACACACACAAATATATATATGTATATATAAACTGTAAAACTTCTAAAGCAAATATAGAGTAAAATAATCATGACAGTACTCTTTTCAAACATTATCTAAATAAGTCACAAAAAGCAAAAAAAAAATACAAAAAAGTATACATTGAATTTCATCAGAACTTAAGATGCTTGTTTTCAAAAAATATTTTAAAAATGAAAAGGCAAGCTACAGACTGAAAAAAATGTTTACAAAATATGTATCTGACAAAGCACATGTACTCGAAATAAATACAAAATACTCAATATCAGAAAGAAAAGCAATCAATTTTTTAATTAGAAGATTTGAACAGCCATTCCACCAAGGAAGATATATACATGGAAAATAAGCAAATGAAGATGCTCAATAATATCAATCACTAAATAAAATCATAATGAAATATTACTAAAATGTACTAGGGTAGCAAAGTTTAAGAATAAACATACTGAACAGATTGATGAGGATATGGAGAAATTGGAATTCTGACATTGTGCTGGTAGGAAATGAAAAATGGCACAATCACGTTGGAAAACAATTTAAGTTCAGTGTATACCTACCATATAACACAGTCCTTCCATTCCTAATTACTGATCTAAAAAATGAAAGTATATATTTATACAAAGACCTGTAAAAAATACTCATGCATCTTCATTTATAAAAGCTAAAACTGGCAAAAATCTGAATGTTCATCAACAAGTGAAAGCATAAACTAATTGTGATTTAGCATAAGATAAAATACTTAGTAATAAAGAGAAAAAACTACTGATACGTGTAACATCATATATGAATCTAAACATAATTATCCTAGCTGAAGGCTAACAAAGGCACTAATCTTTAGCTACAGAAAATAAATCAGAGGTTATCCAGGAGAAGGAAGAAAGGATTATAGGAAGAGAGTCAAGGTGGTGACCAGGTGGGGAGTTAGTCTTGCCTCCTCCCCATAGAACAACTGAGAATTCACCTAGGTCCAGAGGCTACATAGAACACAGCACGAATCACCACCAAAAAGAGTAGGCGAAAATGTCAGGTTCAGAGCTACATCACAGATTTGGGATTCAGGCTGAGGTGGAAGGGGTAGAGCCATCGGAAAAACTAACTCTCTCAGAGAGTCACTCCAATAGCAGAGAGCCTGCCCAGCAGAGTTAGGACATAGAGCAGGGGGATACAGAGAGGGTCATGCACAGGGCAGAAGGAAGACAAGTGCCCTGCTGGACTAAATTGTGCCCCTGAGAGGAAAATATACAGGGTACTACCATAATAGGAAGGCAGCTAGGGAAATCCCGCCATGCCCAAACCCTACCACCATATTGTCCAGGAGGTGCAAGATCCACCCACCAGAAACCCCACCCACAGGATTAAAGGGAGAAGAGCATCTCCCAGAAAAGAGGACCCTTCAACACTACCTTCTAACATGACCCTGTGGGTGGAGGAGGAACTGCAGTCCAATTGCTAATTGAAGGCCAACTACAACATGGTCATTACCATTCAGACCTGGGGTGCTGGGGGAAGGCTCTGTATTCCCCACACAACCTCCAAACCTGTAGGCTGAGCTCTCAGGTCCCAATGCAGGGACCTAAGAACATCAACAAATCTAACCAGTGGTGATGTCACAAAACTCAAGAATTCTCAGTGTTCAAACCAAGAGCAAGGCTTCTTCACTGCAAGGTGATACCTACGTAAGACCATCACTGTAGAGATACCTACCCCACAGAAACATAAACGGAATGCTAAACAGAGCAAAGACACAGAGAAATATACACAAAGTGATAGATGCAATTAAAACCTCATGGGAAAATCAGAATATAACAAATGTTTGCAAACTACCCGAGGATGAACTTGGGGTAACAGAGGAAATCAAAAAAAGAATAGAGGAATAAAATGGGAACAACAAAAAAGAGAGAAGACATGAAGCAAAATGTCAAAGAAATGAAATTCAGCTATCATTAGCTGAATTAAAGAACTCAATAGAGGGACTCAAGAATAAGATGGATGAAGCCACTGAGAGAATCAATGAGCTAGAAGATAGAGCAAATAAATGCACTCAAGCAAACCTGGAAGAAGAAAATAGAACCAAAAGAAATGAAGACAGTGTTCAAGACCTATGGGATAACATCAAAAGGAACAACCTTTGCATCATAGGGGTCCCAGAAGGAAGAGAGAGAAAATGGGGCAGAAACTATATGTGAAGAAATAACAGCGGAGAGCTTTTCTTAACCTGAGGAATGAAGCAAGCCTCCAGAACCAGAAAGCGTAAAGAGTTCCAAACAAAAGAAACCCAAAATTATAGACATCAAGACACTCTGTCATCAAAATATTAAAAATACAAGATTAAAAAAAATCTTAAAAACAGCTCACATAAAAAGTCACATACAAAGGAGTCCCCATAAAACTGTCAGCAGATTATTCAAATGAAATTCTACAGGCCAGAAGGGAACAGCATGATATAACCAAAGCACTGAAAGAAAATGATTTTCAAACTAGGATATTATACCCTGTGGAATTATCATTTAGAACTGGAAGAATAATAAAAATCTTTTCAGGTAAGCAGAAGTTAAAAAAGTCATCACCACGAAACCAGTTCCACAAAAATTACCAAAGGAAGCTCTATAAAGTGTTAAGAAACCCCACTTAAAATAATAAGACAGAAAAATATAAAAAGTGGGGAAATACAGAGAAGAATAAAAATGCAGATGATTAGAATGACTATAAGACTAACTGCTTTAAATCAAAATAGGAGATAAACATAGAATTCTTAATGATAACCTCAGGGTAACCTGAAAACATATCTCCAGGGAAAAAGTAAAGAAAACAATCAAAACGTAACTGCCCAACCCACCTAAGAAGAGAAAGAGAAGAAAAAAAGGCACTGTCTGTAACAACATACAGAAGACAAATTACAAAATGGCAATAAACAGGCACATATCAATAATCACCCTAAACATTAAATGTACTGAACTAACCAATCAAAAGACTCAGGATAGCTGAATATATTAAAAAGAATAAGCCATCTTCTGCTGCATTCAGGAAACTCACCTTCTTTCAAAAGATAAAAGAAGTTCAAAGTCAGTGGTTGGAAGACAATTCTACAGTCCAACGGCAACCAAAAAAAGCAGGAGCAGTCATACTTATATTGGATGAAACAGACGTCCAACTAAAGAGCACAACAGAAGAGAGATGAACATTATATAATGATTAAGAAGTCAACTAGCAGGAAGACTTAACACCTATTACCATACATGTACCAAATGAAGGAGCATCAAAATATATTAAGCAAGTATATTACAACTGATGAGTGACATCAACAGCAACACAATAATACTAGACTTCAACACCCCACTTACAACAATGAATGGATCAACCAGGCAGAAAATTGACATGAAAAGAGCAATCTTAAATGAGCAGTCTTAAATGACCATTTGGAACAATTAAGTCTAATAGACATACACTGAAAACTTCATTCAATGACTAGAGTTTACTTTCTTCTCAAGTGCACATAGAACATTCTCAAGGCTAGATCATATGTTGGGACACAAAACATGTCTCAACAAATTTATAACAACTGAAATCAAACCATGCATCTTCTCTGATAAACTCTCATAAACTATTGTAACTCTCATAACTAGAATCAGAAATGAAAGGGGAGAAGTTACAACAGATACCAGAGAAATACAGAACATCATAAGAGACTACTATGAGCAGCACTATGCCAACAGGTAGACAACCTTGGGCATGGACAGATTTTTAGAAAATACAGTCTACCAAGACAGAGCCTGCAAGAATTAGAACACCTGACAGAACAATCACAAGAACGGAAATTGAAGAGGTAATCAAAGGTCTCCCTAAAAAATAAAATCCCAGGACCAGACTTTTCTAATCAGTTTGACCAAACCTTCAGAAAAGAATTAACACCTATTCTTCTCAAACTCTTCCAAAGTATTGATACAGGGAATACTCCCAAATACCTTCTATGAGGCTAACATTACACTTACACTAAAAGATAACAGAGGCATCACCAAGGAAGAAAACAACGCACTAATATCTCTAATGAAATAGATATTAAAAATCTCAACAAAATATTAGCAAAACAAATCCAACAATGCATCAAAATCATCCACCATGACCAAGTGGGATTTCAAGGATGCAAGGCTAGTACAACATACATAAATATATTAATATACCATATTAAACAAAGCAAGGAGAAAAACCACATGATCTTATCAATAGATGCCAAGAGAGTTGTCGACAAGATCCAACACCCATTTATGATAAAATCTCTGCATTAAATGAGGATAAAAGGTATGTACCTCAGCATAATAAGGCCATACAAGATAAATTTACAGCCAGCATCACAGTCAATGGTGAAAACTTGAAAGCATTTCCTCTAAGATCAGGAACAAGGCAAGGCTTTTCATTCTCACCACTGCTATTTAACATAGTACTGAAGGTCTTAGCCAGAGCAATTAGGGAAGAAAAAGAAAAGGAACCCAAATCGGAAAAGAGGAAGTAAAACTATCATTATTTTCAGACGACATGATTATATATGTCGAAAACCCTAAAAACCTGCAAAAAAAATTGAGCAAATCAATGAATACATTAATGGCAGGCTACAAAATTAATGCACAAATAGCCATTACATTTTTATATTCAATCAACACGCTAGAAATCAATAAAACGACACCATTTAAAATAGAAGTAAAAGGAATGAAGTATTTTAGAATATACCTAACAAAGACAGTGAAAGACCTGTACAATGAATATTACAAGTCCTTCTTAAAAGAAAACAGAAGAAGATACAAAGAGATGGAAAGACAACCCCAGTTTATGGCTGGGGAGATTCAACATTGTTATAATGGTCATCTTACCTAAAGCAATATACAGATTGAATGCAATTCCCATTAAAATTCCACAGGCTTATTTCCAGAAAATAGAACAAAAAAATCTTAAAATTTGTATGGAACAACAAAAGATCCCAAATAGCCAAAGCAATTGTGAGAAAAGAGAAAGAATCCAAAGGGATTACACTCCCAGACACTGAGTTATACTACAAAGCTATAGTGATGAAAATGGTTTGGTACTGGAATAATAACAGAGGTACAGATCAGTGGAATAGAACTGAATCACCAGAAACTACTTACTCACATACAAAGAAACTAAAAGCAGACGATAAAGTAAAGGAAGACTTTTCAATAAATGGTGTTGGGAAAACTGAACAGCACATGCAAAAAAATGAAGCAATATCACTCACAAAAATTATCTCAAAATGGACTAGAGACTTGGACATAAGACAGCAAACCATAAAATTCTTGGAAGACAACATAAGAAAGACATTCCATGACACTTGCCTTAGAAAGGCCTTTGGGAACTCAACTCCATAATCAAGGGAAACAAAAGGAAAATAAATAATTTGGACTACATCAAACTAAACAACAGAGACTACAGTATACAATTAAAGACAGTGGGCTGCAAGCTATTCAGGGGTAAAACAACAGAAGAAACGTAAAAGCTGTCAACAAGATAATTTGTCTTCTCCTTTCATTTGTATATTGGCTCTTTATCATTTGGCACTGTGATATACTTCACAATAAAAGATAATTTATTCTCTTGGTTTCTGAAAAAAATTTTTTATATGTTCTAGTGATACAAACGGTTTTAAATAAAGGAATCCAAATTAAACAACATACTGAGAAGAGGAAGAGATACATTGTGAAAATAAATAATCAAAGTTCTAGATTGGGTTTGGTATTTAAGCATTCTTCATTTAGGAGCAGTGGTAAGGAGACTTTTTAAATCTGTTTACCATTTCTTAGAATGCATTCTCAAGAAATAGAGTTATATACAATTATCTGAGCACAAGGACATTCGCTGTAGCTTTGTTGGTAATGGAGATGATTAAAAAATAATCCAGCTGTCAAACTACAAAAAATGACTAAGATATAAGACTATACAAAAGTAAATCTGTAGTAATTTAAAATATTTTTTTAAAGTCCACTTGCCAATATGGGAAAAGATTAAAAAATAGATTAAATGCAAAAAGGTTATAAAACGCAAAGAGTGTGTCCCTTTTTATTACGTATTTTATATATAGTCTAGAAAATGCCCTAAAATATAAATTTGTAATAGAAAATCTTATCTCTTATCTGTATTATCTAACATACAATAACATTAGTTAAAGAAACAGGAAGGAAGCAGGCAGGAATGAAAGCAAGTGGGCAGACAGGCAGGCAGGCAGGAAAAGGAGGAAGAAACATTAATCTGTTTAGTTTTACATATTGGTTGTTCCCTCCAAATCAGAAGCCAGGTCCTTGGATTTTAAATGGACTACATAGCAGCCTTAGACTTGATGCGTGAGTCACCAGGGCACAACTATATCATTATTCTAACACAAAAGATTTTTATCAGCTTCACTACTAGGTATTTCTCACAAAGAAGTTAACCTTTTGAGGCTCAAGTTATTCCCTGCAATTAATATACACTCTGGAAAGTACATCAACTTATCTGAGGGAACAAAGTTATGATTCTTAAATTATATTTTCTTTCTTTCTGACTCCAGCACTAACCATTGTTTCTTAATAGAGTGACCATTCACCTACCCCTCAGTGATCAAACTCTTTGTTATACATCTAACCTCAAAAGCTTCATCTCCAACTGCAGCTCCTTTTCCCT
The DNA here is from genome assembly GCA_004363575.1 of Solenodon paradoxus. Taxonomy (NCBI): domain Eukaryota; kingdom Metazoa; phylum Chordata; class Mammalia; order Eulipotyphla; family Solenodontidae; genus Solenodon; species Solenodon paradoxus. Next base: position 110,674 of record RJWH01003415.1, on the reverse strand, counting down.
TTTCTCATTAATCACATACCGCAACTTGTTAATTAATTCTATTTTCTAATTCTTTCACTATCCCAATGAAAAAGGTCAATAGAAGCAAAATTTTTTTTTTCTGTAGTTGCCTGCTAAAAGGCATCTGTATACTGTAGCCTTCAGAGTAGTAACATTAAGCACAGGGTCTGAATTAACAATATAAAATTTTCTTTTCCATTTTCTGCTCCCAGATTTTAAGTAGTCTCATGTGTCTCCAGAACACCCACAACAAATTATATCATTACGGCCAAAAAAGAACACAATAGTTTTAACAAATGAAAAAACTGGGGCAAAAAAGCAGAAACTAGTCAAGTGCTAAAATTTAACATGAATAGAAACACATAATCGGATTTTGAAAAACTCAATGAGTGTCTATTATGCACCAGTGTTGAAAACAGTAAATGATTCTAGCACATACTTAAAACAAATGACACATATATCTTAGAATTTCTTTTCACAAACACTTCCAATTTTAAAGAAGTATAACTAAATCTCAGCATCATTAAATTCTAAAACTTAATTTCATTTTCTCCTTTGGTAATTAGGACTTAAAATTTTGGATGACTTTAAACCATAGGATGCATAAGTATCAGAATGTGTAAGGCTTTACAAAGGTAAGAGAGAGGAATGAATCTTAGTGAAATTGGATGAATGGGCCAGGATTGCAAGTCAGGGGGAAAGTCATGGTGTATGTTTACATACGGGTCCTATGACAGGCCTGCCAAAGCAACATGGCATTGGAAGAAATAACTAAGAGGAAGTGTGTTGGTGGATGGATCAAGAAAAAGTTTTCCAGGATGAATTGCTGACACGATTATAGAAATGTTTATCAGATAATCTATTTAGACGGTGTTAAAAATGTCTGCCAAAGAAAACAAAGAGGTATCAAATTAAATGCAGATTGCAATTTAACTTCAAAATATTAGGTGGAAAAAATATGGTTTCCTCTTAAAGGTAGGCTGAACTGGCAAAATGATAATAAAAATAAAATAAAATAAAACATCTGATTTTCTGAACGCACCCCTAGAAAACTGATTATGCATTTCCATCATTTAAGGACTTCAAAAAACATAATAAAGTATTAGTAAAAAGATTCTAACCATACACTAAAATAATATACTACAACAAAGTGAAATGCAAATCATAACTTCAAAGATGACTCAACTCTAAGAAATCTATATTTCAGCATATTGATAGTTCATTGAGAAAAACTCACATGAATATAGCTAAATTCTGTAAAAGTATAAATGTTATGCTCATTCTTAAAACTTAAAATAGGAATCAACATTTCAAAAGTTCTTATTTATAAAGACTATTTCCTTAAAATAATCTTTTAAAAATACACAAAGGCAGTACCATACTTAATCGAAACACTACAAATATTTTAGTAACAATAAGAGAAGTAGAAAGGTCCTCTATCGATGTCCTTATTTAGTAGTTTTTCAAAGATACTGTGGGATAACATTGAAGAAGAAAAAAAAAGTATAAAACTTGAAAATTGATAAATCCATTGTATTTTACAAATGTTATGACCATATTCCAAAAAATCCAACTGAATCAACTGAAAAACCTATTATACACAATGTTATATGACTGGGAAACAAAATTAACATAAAAAATCATGTTCATTATAAGCAATTAATAAAATAATTCTTAATAGAAACAAAAAAAGAGGTAGACAAAAGAAAGTTTTAATATTTAATACAAAATATAATTATGAAGCAATCTTCAAAATGTTAAAGAAAATAAATATAATCAAAGATTTAAAAAATCCAGCAAGCAAAAAGATGACTCACAGAAGTGGGAAAAAATTGCAAATCATATACAGACTTATATCCACAATTGATAAAAAAATTTTTATAACTCAGTTATAAAAGAACAACAGAATTTTAAAATGGGCACATACTCATCAGTTGACTACAGTTCTTAAATTTCTCAACAAGTATTGGGAGATGGCTCTAGGGCACTCTCTCCTAGATACCAGATATTTTAACAGTCTTCTCTCCTAGATTTAACCCTTTGAACTATAGTTTGAAAAAAGTTAAGTATGGCTATTTGAGCATCAAAGGGAAAGTGAGGAAACAATGATGAATTAAAGCAGGACTAGAGAAATCAGGTCGTGTTAATCCAAAAATATTACCAATTAACTATAGTTCTAAATAAATCAAAGCTTATGATGAAGAGACAAATAAGAAAAAAAATCAAATGTTTTTCATTTGTTAATAGTTACATTGGCTCTCAGTTCTAAAGGTCAAGAAATCAAAATACTGGGAAAAGGCAGTAAGTTATCCTACGTCCATAAATGAACCATATTATTATTCAGTAATTAACCAGCACTCTCAGACACTGTACACCCTGGAAAACCCCATGAAACCAGGTAAGCCCTAAGTTTTGCTTCTGTGAGAAATTCTGGGATGTTGAAACTCAAATTTCTCCAAGAGACAAATAACTTTATATTGTCCTGCAAAGATCTTATGAATAGTAAGAGGTGATTTGGGAGCAAAAAAAAGATATAGTTAGATGGAGAGCTAGGTAGATACATAGGTAGATAAAAGAGAAGGGAAAATTATTCACAGAAGGAATTTTAGAAGTTCCTATGCCTCTGCAAGAAAACAAACATTCCTAAAATCCTTACCAGTAAACAACATCCAGTGGTGCAAAGTAATTTTTCATTATGAGGTCAGCAAAGTAAGCTTCTGTTTCCCGGCAGGCAGTTCCATTTCCAATCACCACTGTGCTGCAGCTTTAGGGGAGAAAAAAAATAAGAAACTGGATGAGCTCAGGGATGCTTCTAAATCAACTGGGAGAAAATGTACAACATGCGTAAATACTATATACAAAATTCTTATTTTCTCACACATCCAAGCAAAGTCTGCATTATTACACAAGGGAGACACAGACTTATATAGAATAAAAGATACATTTGGTATAGGAGGAAGTAGAGAAGTATTTTGCTGTCACAATCTCATGAATAGTCAGTTTTCTTCCCATGTAGAAGGAACCAAAATTAGACACGAATAAACAAACTCCGGAGCATTCTAAGTCATAATAAAGACATTATGACTTAATTATGTGATATAATGTCAAATAATTTCTGAAGCTTCTAATTACTAATAATCCTCAGCTCCATAAATGGATGTATGGATTTAAGGATAGGGAGGAAGGGAAGGAAGGGAGGGACTGAGGAAGGGAAGAAAAGGAAGGTGGGAAGGAAGGAAGGGGTGAAGGGAGGGAGGGTAAAAGGGGAGAAGAGAAAATCCACCCAAAAAGAAAAATGCAATTTTTACATTTGCTCATAAGAGCACCTTGTTTAGAGGAGGCAGAGGAAGAAAGCAGCAAGTCCTCCAGTCCCCAAGCGGGGTTCTGGGTGCCTGCTTTCTCACCAGGGCACTTCCCTTAATCCCTCCTTCCAAATTACAAAATGCAAAGAAAATGACTGGCTGAGCTCCTGAAGTACCCAAAAAGTTATGTATTTTCATACTTGAAATTCAGCAGAAGCCTCTTTATTTTCTCTGCCTCGTGGAAGCCTTGTCCACAATGCAAGTAAACAACATCAGTATGAAGTATTTGACCTTAGAAAAAAATGAAAAGATTAAATCATTTTGCAAGAAATTAAAAAACATAACACATCTATTATTTGACTGAGCTATAATGAAACAGAAAACTAGTTTGCCTTTTTAAATGCAGTCTAAATATTCACATTCAATACATTAGATTCTCCCAAACAAACAAACTATTACTTCCAAAGTTACACAAGTCTATTTTGTTATTATAAAAATAAAATAATTAACTAGATAATATGCCATGATACCTAAAAGAGAATGGTGTTTAATAACACCCAATATCAATAATAGTAAAAGTAACATTTGTTGAATATTTACTATATATCAACACTGTGTTACTACACTATTTCTTCTACTGGATTGTAGATATATGACTTCTTTGCCTTGTGTAATTCTTTCAGCTGAATATTTACAAATTGTGAGCTTTTCTGGATTATATTTCAGCTAAAAATATATTTTAAATTTTGAAGGCAACTTCCTAAAGAGGAGGAGAAATGAGCCAAGTGATCAACTTAGGCTAGGAAAAAAGAACAACAAAATAATATCAAAGAAAAAATAATTTTCATGCTAATTCAACTTATGAAATGTATAAATTCTTGGAAAATCTTAATGACCAAAACAGACTAATGATATAAACATATGTGTGTATGTGTGCAAAACAGTTTTAAAAGAATCATTTTATAAGCAATACAAATACAGTAAAGGATAAAAGCTTTATATATATCTCAAAACACACAAGGAAAAATGTTAAAAATATACTTCCCAATTATTATAAAAATATACGACATAAAAGAGAGTAACTCGGACAGCAAAAACAAAAAGATAAGACTATACCTAAAACAAGGTAGCCCAAAAAAACTCAAAAGATGAGCAGCTAGGAACAATGAACTGAAAATGAACAAGACCTACATGCATCAGCCTTTCGGTGGGAAGAAGCAGAGAGGAGCAATGAACTACGTCAGGGACCTCAGAACAGAGGGATCCACCAAAATGCTAACAGGTAACTTCCCTGGATACCACAATAGGTTCATTTGAGCACAGGCACTGAAACTGGAAACAATCTCTCTAATTTATATTCTAATTTATAGATCAGTACAAAGGTTGCTCAGTAAGTTCAGAAAGGACTGGAAAACTGAGTCAAATATCTTTTCCAAGACAAAACCCCACACTGAGAGACTGTTGGGAGATATATCTATATCAGCAAGGTAAAGATAATAGAGTCAAAGAGAAAAAAGTCCAGGTTAAAGGGGAGAAAACAACAGGGAAGATGATTTCAGAAAGCATAAGACTATCATTCTATCTTCATAGGTAAAATATTGATTCTTCAATTATTCAGAAAAAGATGAGCGTGAAAGTTCTGGGGTGTGCCCTGGTGGCCTAGCAATCTATTATACCTGAAAGCAGTCCCACATACACCCCAAGGTCCCAGATTCAAGACGTGAGTCGGGCGGGTGGGGGCGGGGAGAACCACCAGTGTGAATAACTAAATAAAAATAAAATGCTTCTTTAAAAAAAAACGAAAATGAAAGTTCTAGTGTACATAGCTAGGAAACCCTTCCTGACCCAGCCTTCTATCCTACTAGCTGAGTAAAACTGATTTTATGTAAAACTATTCAACAGAAAAGGATCACAAGCAAATTCCATATAGATTATTTTTTAAAACAGGAAATAAAAGCAGAAAGATATGACCACAAAACAGGAAATCTGTAACCTAAGATATAAGAACAAACTATTCAAAACAATAAATAAAAGGTTACAGAAAACAGGAACAACATAACAGAATTTGAAAACCTCAGATGAGATGAGAAAACTCAAGAATGAACTAGATACAAAGAAAAAATTATTTCAGGAAATGCATTTCTTAGCATAATAAATATAACAGACAAATGTTTTAAGGGAAAGAGAAGGTAAAAATAAGAAAAAAATTAAACAAAAGATGAAATACACCATAAAACTATAATCTATATATTATGTTATCAAGTGGAAACTCCAAAACTTAACATAACTTAAAGAACTCAATGGACAGATTTAATAGCACAGCAGAACATAGCATTAACTTCAATTGATAATAAATAGAAAATAAAAAAATAGATAACAGAAAAGGAAGCAAAAAGAACCCGTAAACATGGGACTAGAATCCCAAGAGATTTGAGAAGTCCTACAAAACCTAAGCAGAACTGATGCAATAAACTAATAGAGAGAACTAAACTAAGCACATTATAAGAAAACTAAAAACCGCAAACATAAAACAGCAGCCAAGAGAAAAAGAACATTACCTTTAAAGAAGTTAGAATGTAGCTGACTTCTCAACAGAAACTGTATTACCACCCTCAAAATACCTCTTTAAAGAACTGAAAATAACTGCCACTTCTAAATTACACCCAGCAAAAATATCCTTTAAAACTAAAGGCAAATCAGAAACTTTTTCGGACAAACAGAAACTGACAAAATTTGTCACTTAGCTGATCCACAATAAAAGCAGTCTGGACATGCCCTCACAGCCAAGCAGATAAGGCCACAGGATCCACAGAACCCAGGTTCAAAACCTGGGATCAGGGGTGTCAATCAGGATGAATGACTAAATGAAATGAATGAAAAATGCATCTTCCTCCTCTCTCTTCCTGCCTGACTGCCTAACTAACCTTCATTCTTGTCTGCCTGTGCCTTTTTTAAAAAAAAAAAAAAAAAAAAGGCAGTCTGAAGTTTCAGGCAGAAAGAAAACTAACTCAAATGTAAACAAAGATATACAGAATGAAAAACAATAGATAGAAAATAGTGAGAAAAAGTATTGACTGGGCAAACCAATAAAAAAATTTCTTATGACATTTTAGATATACAGAGAATTAAAACGCATCACATATAAATATGTCATGTACAAAACACAGAAGCTGATAGAAGGATAAATAAATGTATTAAAGTCTAAGCCTAATTAATCCTCAATATCTCCACTGTAGCATAGGGTAGGGCATAAGGGATGGTAATATGTTGAGAGTTTCAATCAAAAATAAAACAAATATAAAGTATGATTTTCTGGTTCCCAAATCCCTGTTTGTGAGAAAACCGTTTTCTAAGCCTTGAAAATTAACATTATTTCCAAATCCTCAGAACTATATAAAGTAAAAGTATGACCAACCAAGCAACTTTTTATTAAAAGATATGCTTACTAGTAGGAGAAACTATAGCTAATTTGCAGCCGTGTTTGTAACCTGGGTCCACTCCCATCAAGGTACGCCCCGGAACAGGACTTGTCAAAAGGAGCTGACGGAGGTTCCGTCCAAACATCATCACTGATTCCTTCTCTGCATCTGATGTTAGTTTGGCTCTTTAGAAACAAAGAAAGAAAAAAGAAAAAGTATTTAGTTTTTCATCCATTCACATTCTTCCAGAAGAAAAGGAGAATTAATTTTATATAGCTATTATTCCTCACAGCAGTATATTTGAGGAAACATTATATACAAAATTATGTTGATTCTGTTTTTGCTAATTACAGAAACTGCATAAACAATCCTGAAGCAAACCTGATGAGTTTATCATGTCTATAGTCCTCCTCTATCTGTTCTCCTTTATATACAAAATCTATATGTATAAATATGTGTGTAGATGAGAGAATGTATGTACTATAATGATTTGGATATCACATAGTATGTCAAATTAAAGTTTACCCACTTATTAAAATATAAACACAAAATAAAAGTGATAAATCATCAAATCATGAGTAGTCTCCAACAGTACTTAGGTTTACACCTCCATTCATCTATCCCAATGTCATCTTCTCACTATTTACGTCTCCCACACCTGCTCCCTTGTCCTTCTCACATGATGTGACGTGACCATAGGTACTAATAACCAATTCAGAACCATGCACCATGTAAATAACTTGCCAGTTTTATGCAGAGAAGCCATTAAAAGTAAAATTTTTTTAAACTTTTTCCAGTATAAATACATGCCTCTATAATGGATTTAAAGGCATTTATGATTCATCTATTTAACAAAAGTTCTTAATATATTTTCTCCTGAAATTCATAAGAATTTATAAAAAGTATATCTTCTATATTAGACCAAGTGAAAATAATGCATGCCACTGGTCATAATAAAGTTCTGAGTACAAAAGCAATTCAAATTTAGATATACAGATATATAGACATAGATATAGATATATGGATATAGGTATAGGTATAGATATAGCTATAGATATAATGTATGAAGGTATCCACGGTTAACCAATGTTAGTTTTCTGGCTTACTTCAGTTTCTTAAGGCTTTTCTCTCATCTTCCCTAACATTTTACCGTCATTCTCCCTGCATTCATTCAGTCAAGCAATATGAAAAATAGCACTATAGGTATTTTTAAATCTTCATTTTTAACTTTATTTATTGAGAAAGCATTTGTCAGTTTTATATAAGGTACCATGACAGGTGTGAGAGATATAATCTGAAAAGACAAGATCCTGTCCTGAAAAACACTATGGAAAAAACAGAAAAATAAAACAGACAAGTAGAAAACACTAAAAAGGAATATGCTAATTAAAACACGTGGGAGGGAAAGCTAAACTAGGAAAACTTTCTAAAAGAGATGTTCAGAAAGATAACTGATAATGTTAAGCAGGAGAGTAGGGAGAGTAGATGGGAGAAATGGAGAATAACTTAGATAATGAAAACAGCATACATAAAGGTTCTCGGTTCATTATAGAAAAAGCAATTGATTTCATATGCTCAGGAAAAAAGAAATAAGGAAGTAGAAGCAAAAAGAAACCAGATCACAATTGGTCATGTGTGTTCTTCTAAAAAGCAGAGATTTTATTCTAGAGACACAGGAGATTCACTGAAGGGTTTTAAGTAGAAGAGCATGAAATAATCCAATGGGAATTTCAGGATTGCAATGTGGAATACGTATTGGAAAATACAAGACAGAGATCATCTATGATCCTAGGATAGTGATTTAAACAAGAAATGATGATGCCTGAACTAAGGCAGTAACCATAAAGATAAAGAAGAGGCAAAATTCAAGATATAAGACTGGTAAAACAGCACTTTGTACTGGACAATATAGGATCAATTAAAGAGGTAGCTACAAAAAGTGATTCATGGATGAATGATCAGGGAAGTCATGGAAATAAGAAATGCAGAAGCAGATTATGCATAATGTACAATCAAATGAATAAAATGGCTCCAAAGTAATAGAGTCTATATAGTCTATATGAAACCTCTTTTAATATACACACATGAATAAAGAAAAATCTGGTTAGCAATGGTGATCTCTGGATAGCAAAAGAAAGAAATTCTTTTTCTTTAAATTTTACTAATTCTTTTTTTGTACATTAGGACAAATATCTTCATAATTTAAGAATTAAAAGTAATTTTCTTTTCAAAAAATCAGTTGCACTTGCTCTTCAGGTAATTACAATATTTCTATGAAGAGACATGTGTAGGCAATGTCTGCAAACCAACTTATGGGCTGAAATAAGATAGATATTTTAAACCACAGGCATTTTAGAAAAAGAGAAGGAAAGTACTCTAGCTCACCCACGGCTAATAGAAATCAGAGAAGACTATAAATTAACCAATCCCACATCGAACTGCTTACATTAAATCTCAAGATATTACTCTAGAAGTTGTGAAGCCATTCTAATCAAATAGATGCAAAAATGTCAAAAGTTAACTGGACATTATATGCAACATGAGAAAACAAGATAAAACTATACAAGAAATGAAATGTTAATGTAAGAATTTTGTTCTTCCATCATTAAAAACAGATTCCCTTATTTTAAAATTGTATATCTTAACACAATCAAAAGATCTTGCTTCACACAGACCTGAAACGAAGTAGGATTCCAAAAGAAAGAGTATTTTAAGAGATGTCTGAGCTAAAAAAGGATGAATCACAAGAATAAATAGCTTTGGAAAAATAAATTGAACAAAGGAGTTATGTGTCCTTTTTAATAGCACCTCCTTACTTCCTGCTTTAAACACCTCTGAATTCAATGGTCAAATATAGTAAAAGAAAAACAAACAAACATTATAATATAAATTCTAGTTCAGTTAAAGAGACGAACTAGAAATCTATAGTTCTCAAGTATCCCTTGCTGAAATCTATATACAAATGAGAATGAAGAAAATCCACAGCACACAGGAAGGAATGTGTAAGAGAATAGCTGCTTTCTAGACACTAATTACCAAGATCAAAGCTAGAGAGAAAGGGGGTTTTGCTTCCCTGTGGTACTTTTCTTCCCATCTCCTTCCCTAAAACCAATTCATCTTTGTAACTTTGTCTTTCCAATAGTCCATTTAGATGGTCACCTTAATAATCTAATATTTGCTGAAAACTGCTAATAATTATTCATTCAAAAAACTTCCATTTGGAATCGAAAACATGTATTAGCTTTCCCTCTTCTTAGCAATAAATTCATGTGCTCCACTGATTTCCTTATGCTTTTTTTGGCTCTCTTACTTCTAAAAATTGCCTACAACTAACTTCTCCATTAGTATCTCAGTTTGTTTCTCCCAAGTCAAATCTCACATCAGTAAAACCATTTGTTTGGCTTGGTTATCAAACTGCACGACTGGTATTACAGAACTGGAAGGAATGCAAATAAAGCAATCAAGATTTTAAAAATATATTGTAATTAAGAACTATATTTTGTAATCTACGCATGTGAATGCCTCAACAAACTGAAAACTAGGTTTAAATTAAAGACTTTGTGATCCCGACCTAGCTCTTTGGATGGGTTAATGGATCAACAAGTCTTTACTATATGCAATAATGGGCCTATTACCATACATAATAATAAATAACACACAAAATTAAATGAGACAAAACGCATACCTGAACTCTCTACAAAGCAGAGGGTAAATAAGGCGTTTAAAGGAATCATCCAGTGAATTGTGTAAAATCTTCATTAACTCTGGCCTTGCAAAGCCACGTGGTCTCCACCTGCAAAAAAGAAAAGCTCATACTAAATTTGATGCAACAATAATGAGATCATGAAAGGGTTCCTGGAAGAGAACAGAGAAGTGGAACAGAAAAGGGGGGAAAAATTTTTACTGAAGCCAAAGTAACATAATCTGTAAGAAGAGACTGTGATGTCTGGAAATTATTACCATGACATCTGGAATTCTTATTTGTAAAACTTGGTAACCATGGTCTTACAAAATTTAAGGAAGAAAAAACTTTCCTAGTCTGAGAAGTCTCTAATGCATTATTAATAATGATTAAAAATCTTGATATAAGAAAGTCACAAAAAAATTACTAAAGCTATGGACTTGTGTCCCCCAAAACTCACGCTGAAGTCCTAACCCACTAACCCACGATGTGATGGTATTTGGAGATGGGGCCTTTGGGAGATTCTTGGGTATAGATGAGGTCATGAGCAGAGTTCTCAAGATGGAATATTGCCTTTAGAAGAAGAAATAACACAAAGCATTCTTTCTCCCTCTCCTCTTTTTCTTCTACTCCCCTCCAATCAGGAGAGGACATACTTAGAAGACAGCCCTCACCAGGACCCAAACTGGCATGCACCTTGATCTCTGATTTCTCAGCCTCCAGAACTGCAAGAAAATTAATTTTCATTGTTAAAGTCAGTCATCTATGGTATATTGTTACAGCAGTAGGGAGCTATAAGACAAGCACTGTATCCTCCTTTCCCCAATTCTTTATCTCTTAGTGAGAATTCAAGTAGATTGAAGAAAGGAGAAACTATTTCAGCCTTGCTCTTTCCATTCTTGAATAGAATTTACTATATATTCCCAGGTTGTGCTGCTCTATGAGACAATATATCAGCATGCATACTGATGAATATAAATGCTAGACAACCAAAGGTTGCTGGACACGGGAATAGTAAAAGAAAAACACAAGCTCAAAGGGACAAAATGAGCTCTATCTTCTGTTTTCATCTGTCTACATCTCTGCCCTTGAATAGCAATCATTAAATAATAAAATGGTTCTAATAAACTATTAATACACTCTAGGAACACTGTTATCTCCTTTACTTAGACAGGAAATTAACAAAATTCCAGCAAATAAACATTTAAGCATTTATAATCTGGTACATCAAAGGTTACATAACACTGACATGAAAAGGCAGCACCATTTTAGTATAGCAGTTTCTTAATGTTATAAACATTTGGGGACAGAATAATTTGTTTTGCAGGACTGTGCTAGGCATTGGCACTAGAAGCTAGTTTAAAGAAAGATTAATCACCAGCTCAGCCATTAATTGGCTAACAACCAAAAATGTCCCCAGAGATTTTCTAATATCTTCTGATTCGGGTGGGTGTAGGAAGCACCATGTTCCTAACTGAGAACCACTGTGGTTCTAACATAGAGTGGTGAAGATTTGGAAAGGACACCACATGATGCCACCTAAGGGCCTACTTGGCCTCAGTGAATTATTTCCATTCTAGAATGCAGGACCCATGGTGACAGATTATCTTTCAGAAAACTCAGAGCCATGCATTTTATAAGAAATTTTTTAATTTCAAATATCAGCAACTTATTCAAAATTATCTAAAATACTACAAAGACCAAGATTATATAAGAAGCCAAATAGTTATTAGCATAAGAAAAAGATGCCTGGCTGAGCGCACCCTGGTGGAGCAGTAGTTGGGTCAATTGCTTCCAAAGAAATCCAAGCCACATAGCCCTAGATTCAAGTCCCAGCTCTGGGAGAAAACAATCAGCATGAACAACTAAATAAAAATAAAATAAAATGCTTCATCCTCCTCTCTTCCTGCCTGCCTGCCTGCCTACTCAGTTTCATTCCTAATTATACCTTTTCTTTAAAAGAAAAAAAATTAAGAAACAAGCTACCTGGCATGCCTTTGTGGCTTAGAGGATAAATCCACTGCCTCTGCCTGGCACAGTCCACATATATTCCAAGGACCCGGGTTCACAACCCAGGGCCAGAGGCAACAACCACAGATGAACAACTAAATAAAAAATAAATAAATATTTCCTCCTCCTCTCTTCCTGCCTGCCTGCCTACTTACCTTCATTCCTTTCTAGACCTAGTCTTTAAAAAAAGAAAAAGAAAAAGAAAAAAAAAAAAAAAAACAACTACAAACTCTCAGTAATAGAATAATAAATCCCAGGGATATAATATACCACATGGCATATCACATTCAATAACATTGTTTGTATACTTGAAAGCTAGGAGAGTAGACCTTAAAAGTTCTCAGTACAAGAAAAAAAATGTATAACTGTGTATAGTGATGGATATTAACTAGAATTATAGATCATTTTGCAATATATATGTATCAAATCTTTAAGTTGTATACATGAAAACAATGTATGTGTATACACATATATATATTTTATACTTCACTTTTTAAAAAAGTCACCTCCAAAATAAAAAAGAAACAGTTAAACAAAATATGTCAATAGGCAAGATCTATTCTATCAGCAACCAATAGCTTAAATCATTAAAATCCCTTTCTCAGAGACATTTTCATCAACTCCCAAATTCCTGAGAACAGCATCAATTAAGACTATCTATTGGTAATACCATGTATTTACAGTGGCTGAAAACAATGTAAAATAAGGCTGAGCAAGGATACTGAAGCTATGAACAACACAACAAAAAATGATTTAATTGACATATATAGAACACTAAACCCAACAATAGCAGAATTCAATTGTTTCTTTCAAGTACGCATGAAACTTAAACCAAGAAAGATTATATTCTAGACCATAAAACAAATCTAATTTAAAAAATTAAATCATATAAGAGCATGCTCTCTGATTATAATGGAATCAAATCAGAAATCAGTAACAGAAAGAAAAAAAATCTCTAAACACCTGGAAATGAAACAATATTCTTCTAAATAATCCAGCCATCAGAGAGGACATAGCAAAGAGATATTTTTAAATATATATGACAGACTAAGTTATTACTATGAATATTTGAAGAAAATTAGCTAGAAGCTGTCTCCAATTTACTATGATCTATTTATAAAAAAAATCAGCATAATACCACCACTTTCGTATTAATAAACACCACCAAAGGCCTATTCATTGCAGACTACCCTATTACACAGAATATCATTTAATTCTCTCAAATCTGTGAGAAAAATATTACTAACCATTTTAAGGCTAATGAAACTGAAAAAGAATTAGCATGCTCATAGACATAAAGCTAAGAACATAACTGGAATTCAAACCCAGCTATATTTGCTACTTAGGATTTTGCTTTAAGAAACCAGAGTTTCATCATATCTTAAAATTATCTAATTTATTAATATAATTTTTTAAACCAAAAAAGATTTCTTTTACGTATTTATTTCCTTTTATTTTAAAAGAATGTATTCATTTACAAAAGAACAAGGCATTAATTAAAAAATTCCAACTACATAGAAGAAAATGTAATGGAATTCTCACACTGAAGCTAAGGAGTAGACAGACCACTGATTATCTATTAAGACATTTTTTTCTACAGACAAATAGACATTTTTATCATTAATGAGCTCATAATGTAAGTATTACTTATAAATTATCTTTTAAATCTAAAACATGTTTATATCTCAAATTCAGCTCTATCTTCAACTTTTCAGTATTCTACTGTATGGATATATAATTGCATTCTATGACTATACATCAATGGCTTAAGCAATTTACCTACTCGTTAACATTTAGATGGCTGTTTTACTATTAGGGTCCTTGGCCAGTATTATTTGGTCATTCAACAAGACCACTCTTCGTGGCTTTGGCTTTTGGCAAACTGACTTCCGATGAACAGATACAAGAGCTATGTTAGATGATATAGAGCTAATTCCCAAAGTACACAGCACTTGCTCTTCTTAAAGAACAATTCACTCAACTCTTCAAGTAACATTCCCAGCAATCTCTCTAAGCTCACACAGTACTCACTAGGGAGAAACATATCCCAAGTCTACATCTCCTAGTGGCTAAGCAAGGCACTTTCTCTCTCTTCATCAGTTTTCTCATTGGTTAAAGAGCGATCACAAATCTGTTTCACAAATCAAATTGATAATTGTGAAGATCAAACACAAACTAGAAAATCAAAACTAAAAGTTAAAAGTACTATACAAACATACGGTGCTATTTTAAAAGGATCCCTTAAGAAATGAAAAAGAATAATTAAATTACAAATTATGTAAGTTTAGAGATATTTTTAAAATATCTACTACAGTTCATGTTTATTTCAATCATGCTTACTGTGCAAACTACTTTCAGTTAACTACATACAGTATGTTTAAAGATTTAACTGTAATATATGCTATTTTTTGTTTCAGTCATCCTTAATGAACAAAACATTGTCAGATATGCTACATACAGCAAAATTTTGTTACCGTGCTTCCACAAAAGAAAAATCATGCTCTTTATGAAAGATTCAAATGGTACAGAAAAATATTTAAGTCCCTTCCCCAGAGATAAACACTATTAATAATTCTTACCTGTCTTCATATTTTCTAGTAAACATACATAACATGTATACTTTTTTAATGTAAAAGAGGTACTATATCCATTGTTTCTTTTATTTTATGGTCTGTTTTCTACAAAATACATATATTTTCATATAGACCTCAGTGTGGTATTTTAAAAATGAAAGAAAATTCTGTAAAAAAAAAATCTATAAACAGACCTGTTTTGGATGCACCATCTACAGAATTCATTCTTTATTCCATCAGAAATGTTGACCCTGACAGTCAATATCTTCAAATTTTCTCCACGGTTAATAGCCAGAATCTGAGTGCAAACATATATGACAAATACTGATGATACAAAAAAATACATAAATGATCAATTAACCAACAAACATTTGCAAAACCAGACAGGCAATTTTCCAAGGTAGAGCTATATCAACTTTTTATTTGCCAAGACTCTATTCAAAAACAATCGTTGCTTTATACTATTTTCAATTTTTTAAAAAATAAAACACAGATACAAAGTCTATGACATTTCAGAAAGACTTCTTTGTTCTAAATATCTCATTTCAGATTCTGTTAAATTGATCATCTAAAATTAAAAGAATATACTATAATATCTATGAAAAGAAATTTGCTAAGATAAAAAAAAGCAATGCAAAATACTAAGCAGAATACTTAATAACTACTAATTGTTACTAAATGGAGCACTTACTGTTAGGCCCATCTAAGTACTTTAAATACATTATCTTATTTAATCTTCAGAGGCACTAATGATATACGCATTAGCTTCATTTTTCATAATTTTTCTAAGACATCCCAAATCACACACACCAAAGGAGAGATTTAAACTCAGATCAACCTGCCCATGTTCTTAATTAATATACTAAGGAGCAACAGTTTTAAAACACTTCTTAAAGAAGAGCAAACAAACCTAAAGCAAGCAAAAGAAAGAAAATAATAAAGAAAAAATTTTAATGTAGAAAAACAGAAAATATCTGCAAAAACAGAAGCTCTTTCTTTGAAAATATTAACAAAATGGAGGAATCTTCCATGAGACTGACAAAGAAAAAAAAAGAAAATATTCCAGTCAACTAAACTAGGAATGAAAGAGGGGCCATTACTACAAAACTTATGCAAAGGATCACAAATGACTATTATAAAGAACTGTATGCCAAATTAGATTATTTAGATAAAATGGACAAATTCATAAAAAAACACAGAATGTCAAAACAGAATTTTAAAAAATCTAAACAAGCTGCAACAAGAAACTTAAATAGTAACTTTTTTAAGCAGAAGAAAGTAGGCAGGAATTAAGGCAAGTAGGTAGACAGGCAAAACAGGAAGAGAAGAGGAAGAAGCACTTTTTTCTAATTTATTCAATCATTTGGCTGCTCCCTCCAGCCCCAAATCTCAAACCCAGGTCCTTGAGTTTTACGTGGACTGCTGCAGCCTCAGACTTAACTCTGAGTCACCAGGGCATGTCAAGATTTAAACAGGAATTTTAAACTTTCCACAAGGAAATGTCCAGGCTTACAGGGCTTTGATACTGACTTATAGTAAACGTTTAAAGGAGAATTAATATCAATTCTTCACACTCTTCCCAAAAATATAAGCACTTTCCAATTCTTTCCATTTACTTTGCTGTCAAAACCAGACAAGAACATTGTAAGAAAAGAAAAAATATAGGTCAACATATCTTATGACGAAGAAAGCAAAAATCTTTAAAATAAATACTATCAAACCAAATAGAAACATTAAAAAAAATTATATACCAAGATCAAGGATTTATTCTAGAATGCAAAATTAGTTTTAACATCTGAAAATCAATTAATGTGATACATCATTATCAATAGAATAACCAAAAGTACATGATCTCAATGAACACAGCAAGAATATTTGACAAAATTCAGCAGTTCATGAGAAAAACACTCAGCAAACCAGGAACAGAAGGCAACTTCTTTTTCATGATAAAGCGCACACACAAAATTCCACAGATACCATATTTATAGGTGAAAGAATGGATGTTTCCCCTCTATGATCACAAGTGTGTCTACTCTTGCCACTTCTATTCAACAGTGTACTAGAGGTTGAATGCTTCTAGACAGTAAAATTAGGCAAGAAAAGGAAAAAAATAAGACCTCCACATTGAAAAGAAAAAAATAAAACTATCTCTTTACAGATAATTTGATACTGTCAATAGAAAATTCTAATGAATGCATTATAAATCTATTAGAACCAATAAAGAGTTGAGCAAGATTGCAGGATACAAGCTCAAAATATACAAAATCAAATTCTGTACACTAACAATAAACATTCTGAAAAGAAAAATTTAAAAGATCCCCTTTAATAGTATAAAAGTAATAAAATACTTAGAAATAAATTTAGCAAAATAAGTTTAAACTTTACATGCTGAAAACTATAAAATATTATTAAAACAAATTAAAGAAAATCTAAATAAATAGAAAAACATCCCACATGAGTGGTTCACGAGGTTTTATTGCTAAAATGGCAATATTCCCGAAGCTGATTTGTAGTCAGCATAATCCTCATCAAATCCCAGAGAGTTTCTCTTCAGAAATTGACAAGCTAATCCTAAAATTCATACAGACATTTAAAGGACTCCAATAGAAAAACAAATCTTTATAAAGAACAAAGTTGAAGGACTTACTGCAAAGCTACATAATCAAGACAGTGTGCTAATGAAATAAGGATAGACATACAGATCAATGAAATAAACTGAGTCCAGAAATAAAAATCCATACATCTACAGTTAACTGATTTTCAACAAGTATACTGAGACAATCCAATGATGAAAAAAAAAATCTTTTCAACAAATGATGTTGGGACTAGATACCATATGCAAAAGAATGACATCATACCCTTTCTTCATGCCATATACAAGAAAAAAAAAAATCAAAATTTATCACTGACCTTACTATAAGAACTAAACCTACAAAAACCTTTAGAAGAAAATCTAGGAGAAAATCTAGATGACCTTGGTAAAGCCTTGACCTGAGGTAAAACCTTAAGTATAATACCACAGGCATAATCAACAAATGAAAACATAAGCAGACTGGACATCAACAAAGTTTAAATGTTTGTACCTCAAAGAATACCATCAATAAGAGAAAACAAAATACATGGTACGGGAGAAAAGTTTTACCAATCATATGTCCCATAAAGATCATATCTACAGCACAAAAATAGAATCAGTAAAAATTAAAATTTATAAGACTTGAAGACATTTATTCAAAAATGATATAGATATGTTTAATAAATAGATGAAAAGATGATTAACATCATTAACCAATCACTAGAGAAATGCAAATCAAATACAATGAGAAACCACTTAATACCAAGATGGCTATTCAAAAAGATGAACAATAAGCATTCGTGAGGCTACAGAGAAATTGGAGCCATCATAAACTGATGGTGGGTATGTAAGCTGATGCAGCCTCTTTGGAAAATAACATGGGGGAAGAACTTCAAAAGCTTAAACACAAAGTTGCCATATAATCCAGAATTCAATTCCTAAGTATATATCCAGAGAAATAAAAACATGCAACCAAATATGAATATTCATAACAGTCAAAAAGCAGAAATAACACAAATGTTCATTAACAAATGAGTTGTGTTCATATACCAGAAAATTATTTGGAAATAAAAAGGAATGGAATACTGATACTACATGGATAAATCAAATTTACAAAAACCTGTATGGAGAATTTACATGGCTGTAAATTCTAAGGTGAGTGGGACAGACTGAAGACTTATTACATTGTGCTGAGGAATGAAAAAGGGAATTAGGGTGTCACAGAGAGAAGACGGGATGGGGTCTTCACAGGAGGGGAAGACTGACCCTATCGGGTGGTAGCATCCACACTGAAATATTTCTAATAATGTTCCTTAGAACTGACATTTTCTACAAGGTGTCACAATACATGCAATTCTAAGAATACAGAAGGATTTTAATTTTTTCATTTGATGATGCAAAACAAATGCTGACTTGACATATATTCACATGTAACTTTTTTCCTCACATTTACAATTCAGCAGACCAGTGAATCCAGAGGAATTGCATACTCATTATATGAAGCACACTCTATTAGTATTCTAAAAATTTATTCCAACCCACTTCTTCTTTTATACTCTAAAACATCTTCATTACTTTCTTCGATAAAATAGATCCACAAAGAGATACACAGGGTAAGTTCAACTTTGAGTCAGTCAGGTTTGTTATGCAGTAGCTCCTGGATGTAGAACTTGGACTGCGAGGAGGGGCGGGTCAGAAGCCTGGCTGGGGCCAGCAGTTTGGAGAAGGGAGGCAGTAATGAGGATGACAGCATCTGTCCAAATTTTCCCACCATTTATGCATCGCAAAAATTTGATATGCTATATTTACATTTTCATTCAATTGAGGCTATGTTGTAATTTCTCCTGACCCATAAGTTATTCAGAACACTACTGTTTAATTCCCAGATATCTGTGCATTTTCCACACATTTTTAATATTGGTTCATAGTTTAACTCCATTATTGCTAGAGAACAGACTTCGTATGATTTGATTTCTTTTTTTAAACCCTTAAATTTGTTTCACTACCAAGCATATGGTTAATCTCCATCAGGGGAGAGCAAACTTTGGCCTGTGCACCAAATCTAGCCTTAGCTTTTGTATAGCTCACAAACTAGGAAGTATTTCCCCATTTTAAAGTATGAAACAATTAAAATAATATATCATGACATGAAAATTACATAAAATTCAAATTTCAGTGTCCAAGTTCTACTGGAACATTATTTTAAAAAGGGAGAGTATTGGTGCCTGCCTGATAAAGAGAGGTCTTTTTTGTTGTTGTTTGCTTGGGTTCCACACATTTACAGACTCTCTATCAAAGATCTAGCTGTCCACTAAGCTTATGAAACAGAGATTTAAGTGGCCATACACAACATATAATACAGACTTTGTAAAAATTGTATAGAAGTCACTAACACACAAACACAATCAAAAAACAATGCTGCGGGGGAAGTCAAAGAGGGAACCTAATTTTTCAGTATTGTCAACTTAAAACATTCAAATTATCCAGCTTTTTAATAAAAAAAATTACAAGGTATGCAAAGAAACAAGAAGCAGGATTCATTTACAGGGAAAAAAGGGAATTAATAGAAACTGTCTCTGAGGAAGCTCAGAAAATGGCCTTTAAGAACATTTTTTAAGTCAACTCTCTCAAATATATTCACAGTTAAAAGATATTATAGACAGTGACCTAAAGGAAACTATAAAAATGTTGTTTGAACAAATACAGAGTATCAATAAAAACTAGGAAGCCATAAAAAGGAATCAAGTAGAAATTCTGGAGCTGAAAACTACAAATAAAAAGATCACAAAAGGGATTCAGTATCAAATTAAATAAGCAGGAGAAAAATCAGCAAACTTGAAGACAATCTGAGAAAAAAATGAATGAAAAGAAATGAAGAGGCTATAGGAGACCTATGAACACTATCAAGAATACCAACATATGTATAATGGGAGGCCGAGGAGAGAAGAGAAAAGAACAGAAGGACTATTTGAAAAAATAATGCTCCAGATTTCCTAATTTTGATGAAAAACATGAATCTTACACAGCCAAGAATCACAACAAACGCTAAGAAGGATAAACTCGAAGAGATGCACAATGAGACACTTTATAATCAAACTATAAAAAGACAGATAAAGAATATTAAGAGAAGCGACTCATTCTGTTCAAGAGCTCAGTAAGATTAACAGCTAATTCCTCACAAAAACTGTGGAGTCCAGAAGACAGTAGATGATACACAGTCACGCTTCACTTAATGACAGAGTTATGTTCTAAGAAATTCATCATTAGAGTATCCCATCATCTTGCAAACATAGATTTTGTATGCCTAGGCATCATGATGAAAAAAAAAAAAAACCGAAATGAGATAAAATCAAGCAGAAGGGAAAACAATACTATTAAGAGATGCAGTAAACACACCATCTATGAGGCTGCAGCCAGCATTAAACACTACAACATTACAACAGCTACGACATCATTAAGCAATAGGAATGTGGCGACCACTATTGCGTATGCAGTCCGTCATTGACCAAAATACCACTACACAGTGCGTGACTGTATTCAAAGTGCTAAAGGAAAAAACTGTCAAGCAAGAATTCTATACCAAGAAAGTCCATTCTTCAAAAATGAAGATATTTAATAGGTTTAGAATTTTAGCTTCCCAGATAAAAAAAACTGGAGATTGGTTACATAATAATGTAAACATACTTAATATTACTGAACTGTGTATTTAAAAATGACTAAATAGTAAAGCTTATGTGTTATGTATTTTACCACAATTAAAAGTAAATTTTAAAAACTAAGGAGAAATTAAGACTTTGAGATAAATAAAAATTAAAGGAATTTGTCACTAGTCCTTCTCTTACACAAATGTTACAGGAAGTCCTTCAGACTGACAGACTGAAATGGAAGAACAGAAGACAGTAAGTTGAAGCCACATGAAGAAATAAAGAACAACGGTAAAGGTAGCTACATAGCTAACTATGAAAGCCAGGGCTATTCTCTTTCTGGTTTGTAACTCATCTTTTTTATTCCTATGTAGTTTAAAAACCATATTCCTTGATTACTATTCGAGAAATTAGTAAAGCGAAAAATGAAATTAAGACTGAGAAAAATGACAATATACAACCAAATGAGATCTTTCACACTTTATTCTAAATTAGATTTCTCGAATTTATACTTAATATGGAAAAGATTCAGAATTTAACTCAAATTCAAGCATACTAAGAAGCACAGTCTAATAAAAAAGACCACTGAAAGTTAAGATGCCTGAGGTATCATACTGTCTGCTACACTAATCATTCTTATGGTCACTTATTAACCTCTCTGAGTCTTCAGTGCCCGACTTGTAAAATGGGGACAATACTACAATATTATAAGAATGTATATGCACAAAAAAAAGGAAAATAGTTGTCTTAAAGTTCATTATTACTACTATCAAGCAAGCATAAGCAGTTTCCTTATTTACCTGATGATGTTGGATGTTTCTTATGTTGCATGAAAAATTCTGGTAGAGCAGAAACTTATCAACATCTTTCTCATTTACTTTTTTTGAGGATACTTTTGCCAGAGATGACTGTATACAAATATATCTGTTTTGGCACCTGTTCAACAGATACAACAAACACAAACCCTTGTTATTATGTGCTTCAGTAAAAATAATAATAATAATAATAATACATGATATGGGAATAAAGTTAGAAGAAAAGTTATGCCACTAACAAGTGATGTTTCTTAATGATGTTCAGCTATTAAAAATGTTATTAATCCATAAAAAGAGGAGTCTTTGCCTATTCATGACAGCATAGGACTTGCAGATCTATTTATATATCAACCCAACACTCAGGTAAAATGCCTAAACAAATTCAGAAACCATCTGCAGTTATGCAAGAGACCAAAATTATCTACAGCAGTGAAAGCAATAACTCTGGTCCTCACAGCATCTCTTTTCTAACCACTTAGTTTGGTGGGCAGAGTCAATTAAAAGCAAAAAAAGAAGGGGACAAGAGGATGTATCAGGAGCATTTCCAAAGATAATTTATAAAAATGAATCAAATTTCAGCAGTATAGTTACTTTAAAAACTCATTTAAAAACCTGGGCAAATTCTCCTACTTCAACTAATTCCTACTAGAGAGGTGGAGAAAACAGAAATGTTCCCTCCCTTTATGAACAAAACCTTGACAAACAACAGTAGTCAATTGGTATACCTCCACCTTTCCTCTCTCCTACACAGTTCACACAGCAAGAGATGCCGAGAGAGGAACAACAGACCTCTGGCAACCCTGTGTTCTGATACACAGCAGAAAAAGGAAAAACAGAGTATATAAAAATAAAGTTTTATTAGAATCTTTCTTTAATGAGACATAAAATTCATAAACCCAAGCAGGGTATAGGTTAATGGGCTTTAATCTTTTATACATCAGAAGTGTGATTCTCTATCGGCTACAATTCTTTCTCAGGTCAGCATTTTTATCCATACCTGATAATTAAACATTCTCAAATTAAGCAATCACTATTAACCATCAGAAATTATATGTTAAGTACATACATCACAATATAATTAAAAGGCAATGCCACCCACTTTAAATGAATATGACTCTCTAGTATTGTATTATGCAGTGGTTTCTAAACTGCGTTCCTCGGAGCCCTCCGCAAAGATACTTCAGTGTAAAGATGAGCAGGCAGATTTCCAGACTCCCTGCCCAGAATTTAATTAAAGCAGCTTTACTTTTACCCATTTTATATATTAGGGTTCTGTTCTTTGAACAGAGAGTTCAACTACAAAAAAGAATCTGAAAATAAAGTTTTAAAAGAACACTGGTGTTAGCATTAACCAGTTGACCCTTAAGAGCATGAATTCATAAAGCAGAAAATTCTATTAAAGAGTTACTCACAATTTCCGAATGAAGTCAAGTGTGTCTTTGTCTTTAGCAATCATATCTGCTAAAATATGCTGCACTCCTGTTTCAATATCCTGGAGCGCTGAAAGTCCTTTAGAAGTAAAAAGAGACAACAAAAGCAAGAACTATAAAATGATTTTTAAAGCCTATGTTAAAAAAGAACAAATTTATTCCAGCGAAATAAATCCTTAACTTGACAAATTAAAGGCAGAAAAGTATCACGGCAATAACCAGCTTCTCTCTGCAACAAAAATAGTTCTTCAAAAGCAGTAATGTGGACCTTTACCTACCATGTAAACTCGTGGTGAACATGCAATGCCGAGGCCAAGCTAGCTGACTGATCAATTCCTGGTTCTCACACTCAGCAAATGTTTGACACTAGATAAAGTATTTAACCTCTCTGTGCCTCAGTTTCCTATAATAATATCGCCTATATCAATCTTTATAAAGATTAAACATGCTCTCTGAAATATATAATATCTTAAGGTAAGACATTCCATTTCAACTACAAAAATTCTCCTTTACAAGAAATGTTATTAATATTTCTATTTTAGTATTTAAGACATGTATTCACATTTTCAAGGATTCATTTGAATCTCTGAAATTCCTACACAAAATAAACACTACGGCTCGTCTACCGAGTTGGATTGTCCAGCTGGTGCATCAAGTTCTCTCCAGGTGCTTTGGGTTTGCTGGTTTACAGCGGTGGGTCTCGCACACTATGGCTGTGACAGCCTGTGAAACACACCTCCAACACCGACTCATACATCGAGAGAAAGCATTTGCATTGCTTTCTTTCGTTTTGTTTGTCTTATTGAAACCTTCGTTCCTGCATTAAAGTTTTTGTACACAAACACTGAGCATTATAGGTATGTTATTTTGAGAGTACAGTGGTTCTTTTTTTGTTTTTGTTTTGTTTTTTACAGGAAAGATGCAGGCAGGAATGAAGGCGAGCAGGCAAGCAGACAACAAGAGAAGAAAGTTAACTTTTACTTTATTTTTATTTAGTTGTTCAGCTTGGCTGCCCTTCCCAGCCCCCACCCATCCTGGGATGCAAACCCAGGTTCTTGGGGTGTATGTGGACTGTGCTCAGCCACAAGTCCTGGACTTAATCGCTGGTCTACCCGGGTACAGGTCAAGAGATACAGTTTAACAAGACAAACGTACAAAAGACAAAGAGAACAGGAATACAGACTTTTATTATGGACTAACTATTGAAGAGAAAATGTCTTCTTAAGTTCTGATATAACTAATCTTAAACTGCTAAAGTAACTTTTAAATTTGATAAATAATTTACTGAAATTAACAGAAACTCTTATCATTTTAAAAGACATTTCCTGTGATGGGATTTTAAGAACAAATTACCTTTAGCGGGCAGAAGACTATACATAAAGAACTTAGAACAGCTGTGGCGCACAGAAAGCTCTCTCATGTCAGTGATCTTCCTAGATCAGTCTCATCTGCAAACGGTTCACGGCGCACCGCTTCCTAGTCTCCCAACGCACCTCGCAACGTATCAGACGCAACACAATGAGAACGCGAGGTGAGAAGGCAGCAACAAAGACAGACCCTACAATGAACTATTAGTGACAGAAGAGAAAGGAAGGTACAGCTTTTGCTACTTAACAAAGCATCCTCAGAAGCCCCCATCAACTGTGGGGTGGGGATATACGTCACAAACCTTATGTAATGAATGAATTTTCTATTATTAAAATCATGGTAGAGAGCTTTAGAGCAATGAAAAGTATAGTCTAAGGACCCAAAAATAAAGTCATACTACTTAATTGTTAAAAATACAGATTCCTAGATTGTGGGATTTTATTGTTTCATACAGGATCCCAGATGATTCTGATATTCATTAACATTTAAAAAAACAGATACATATGGATATATCCTGTGCTAACTCTAGAGCAGTGGTTCTCAATGGTAATGTGGCCATTTTCAGTTATTCGAGAAACCTGTACAAATTACTGACCCCTTCTCAACCAAAATAGGGGGAAAAAAGAACTGGAAATGTGTTTTGAGAAAGCAACTTCTCCAAAAGAGTATTGATCTGGAATTCCAAATGTTTAGCACCTTAGTGACATAGGAAATAAATAAGTTCTACAGAACCAGAAGTTCACATCCTTTGCCTTGTAGTTAGTTTTTCAGCTATAGATTCTAACCTCCACACCTGTAACAAATGTTGAAAGTCCAGCTTTCTTTTTACTTTATCTGCACAAAGGTTACCTCTTCTTACATACAACAGAACAATCAGCTACTCCCCCTTGTATACAACATAGGGATATTCTGGATGTAGTTCAAATTCTTGTTGATCTGTGGCAAGTAAGAGGAAAATGTTTTAAATATTGCAGAGGGAAAAAACTACTAGCTTATTAAATATTTCTTTCAGGAATGATGAAAATACTTCTTTAGAAACACAGTAATAGAATCGAGGGTGATCAGGATTATGTGTGCAGCATAAAGACTGAAGGGACACAGAGAAAAGAAAAAACATTCCAAGCAAACTTTAAAAAGCAGTATCAATCTTGTTTGGAATTAATTACACA
The DNA here is from genome assembly GCA_004363575.1 of Solenodon paradoxus. Lineage (NCBI taxonomy): Eukaryota > Metazoa > Chordata > Mammalia > Eulipotyphla > Solenodontidae > Solenodon > Solenodon paradoxus. Next base: position 84,690 of record RJWH01003415.1, on the reverse strand, counting down.
CCTTCTACATTTGTGATGAGAATGAAAGAAAGAAAATAAAGCAAACAGCAAATCTTGATGTATGTACTAGTACTTGCTATAAACTGTAGGCCCTGACCTATTTCCTTTATCAGAAGTATCACCAAGTGTCCATTTTCATGTATTCCAGGAGCATCGCTATAAATGTCAACAAAAACAGATATGGTTATCAAACTTACTCAATATGTATGCAAACTATGGAGAACCTTCTACCAAAAGGTGAGGAACAGAGGATTGAATCAAGAATAAGAGAAAAATCAAAACGGCCAATAAATGTGTACATCTCATAGTCTGAAAGCTCTAACATTTGATTCTAATAAAATATACCATGACTGGGCACACATAGTTCCTTCTGTGGCTAACCTTAATGTTTGGTTATATAGTCTCAGTTACTATTAAAATACTAAATGATGCAACCACTTAAAGAAATCTAACTAAAAATATACGTTTAAAAATTAAACTAACTTGAAGTTTACTCATTGTCAGTCTGTTTCTAAATTCAAGTCATACTAATTTACTTTTTCTCTTCATTATTACCCTTTCAAAATAGATACTAAGATATGTGTATTTGCATGTGAACAGACACTTGCTTTTTTTACAAACAAATTCCATCAAAGAGCAAGTTCACCTTTACTGGATAACTTAAAACAAAACAGGTATGCTGATTCTCTACTCTCACAGTGAGGATTTTGTTAGCAGAGACTGCCCCCTACAGACACATATGTCTCTAGAAGGCCAGAGCCATGTTAGGCAAAGCTCAAGAAGCAAGCAGCTATCTGCATCCGGTCTCTGAAGGCCATCTAGGTGGCCCTCCTCAACCTCTTCCTGAACCCCTGCCCATAGCTGAAGCAGCCCCTGCAACCACTTCCACGTCCCCTCTGTCCTCTGGGGTCTTTCTATGTAATCTAATGTTGAAGAAATGTATTATTTTTCATATGGCTGCAGTAGCAGCTACAGGAAATTGGGGGGGGGGGGGTTGTTTTTTTTTGGCAAAGGATGGCAGGGTCATTTTGTCACTTTACCTCAATGAGCATCTAGAAAGTATTAAAACTGTGCCATCTTCTCAGTGCACTTGAACCTGGAAGACAATCTAAACAGGTGAAGGGGATTCAGACCCAGTGAGGTGGGACAGAGTCACCTCCATGCAGAAATCGTGATGTCTAAGAAACAACCACCCGTACTAGGAACAATGAAGTCCTTACTCCTCACACATATCCCAGATAAAGAATCCACAGAAGACCAAAAGAAAAAAGAATGAAAGAGGAAGTCACCCCATCAATCTCAATACTACCAGAGCTTTCCTGAAAAAAAGCCACTCATACTCAAAACGCTCATTCTAAAGTCTATTTTGACAATAAAACCACTTTGACATCTATCATCTGTCACTTGCCTTGAGTTTTTCTTAGAAATTCTCTCTCCCTTACCCTCTGCCCCTGTATTCATTCTCTTATGCACACACACAAAAGGATAAGAGGACACATTTGGAAGCAAACTTTAGGGAAAAAAACAACCAAAAACCACACACTTTTGGAGAGTAGACACTTGGGAGGGGTACTTCACTGTATGTGCATTACTGAAATTCTTTTAAAAGAGGAGATATATTTATAAATAAATGAACTTTTAGAAAGAGAAGTTTTAAAAGATGATACAGGGTAATATTTATAACCTTGAGATTTGAAGGGATTTCTTTAAAAAGAAAAAAAGCAATTATGTTAAGAGAAAATGATAAATTGAAAATTATTATAAATTAAGTAGAATTAAACTAATTTTAACAAAACTAATTCTATAAAGAATTTCTAAAAACGTTATCTATTTACTAAAAAACAGTATAAAGTGAAATGACAAGACACAAACCAAGAGATTTGTGACACGTGTATCTGTGAAAAATATCATAAAAATACTCACAAATTAGAAAGAAGAGAAACACAGTAGAAAAATGATCAAAAGATTAGAATGGGCACTTCCTCAAAAGAGAAAAGCTGAATGGTTAAGCAGGAGGTATATTAGGATTTGTTCTATTAGAATCTACTCTTCATATCCTATAATATTCTGTACAATCATTACATAATGATTTTGTTTTCAAAGGAAAGGTGCAGATAGGAATGAAGACAAGCAGGCACGCAGGCAGGAAGAGAGAGGAGGTAGAAGCAACCCTTAATTTTTATTTTAGTTGTTCCCCTTGGCTGGCCCCTTGCGAACCCAGATTCTGGGATGCACGTGAATTAAGCTAAGCTGGCGGCAGCACAGTCAGCTGCCGCTCCACCAGGGCCAGCCAGAATAAGTTTCTGAACTTTAAAAAAAAAGAAAAGAAAAAGAAGTGGGGCTGGTTTCGTTATGGAACGCCAGTACCTTTCACACTGGGCCTAATGTATGACAGCAGGTTGAGCTGCCCGGGATTCTCAAGTAGCGTCCTGGCCGCTCCTTCCAATCCCAGCTGCTTTGCTCTCTGTGCTTTGGTGCCTTTGCTCCCCGTTTTATATGGAGCTGACTAGGGGAGAAAAAAAGGGTCAGAAACATACAACAATTTTACAAAGCAAAGTCGAAATTAGGACACAAAATGAGAGGATGTGGTGAGAATGCTAAAGACATTCTTCTCTCAACACTTTCCTCTTCCTTCAAAAAGGAGCTTGATGCTACTAGATAATACTAGCGGTATGAAACTAGCTGCTCCTCAACTGACTCTTCACGCTTACCTGAAAGTTTAAACCGAATTCTTTGTTTGGACTCACTCATCTTAAAAACCCAAGAGCCTGGACTACAAGCACCGCAAGGTCCTCTCCTCAACAAGAACAAGTGGCTCTAAAAGTAGTCACCACCCACTGCTTCCACTTCTTAATCCCTGTTGACACCTTAACCTGCCACCATCGGGCTTCTCTTCCCACAACCTTGCTGAAGAGGTATCGCAAAGACCTAGTGACCTTCCAATGACCAAACATGTATTTTTGAATCCTTAGGCTGTGAAAGCTCCTTGCTACATGTAATGACTGACCTCCTTCTAAAATTCTCCCTACTCTCCCACAGTATCATCTCCTGATTCACACGTACTGCTCTGACTATTCCTTCCATTTCTCTTTTCCTTGGGCTCTTCCTGCCTCCCCCAACATTTCAAAAGGTGGTGTTCCTCAATGATCTATCCTGATCTGTCTGTCCCACAAACTCTTCTTGAGAAAAATCATCCATTCTCATGGCTTCAAACACCAACAACAAGTTAAACATGCTCACATTTAGACCTCTGGCTCAGGGCTCTCCTTTAACCTTGACACTTCTATAACTTCTCCTTTTTTCCTTACTTGACTAGGAATTCCTTAAAGACAAGGGCTATGCTTTACTCATCTTTATAAACCTAGCACAAAAAGTACCTGATCGCTGTTTACTGAATAAAACAATAAATATTGTATTGAATTAAACAATGGTAACTGATTAGTTTTTATTTCCCGGTCTTCTTTAAATAAAACAACCAAAGTCATAATATACTCAGGTATTACATTAAAAGATAAAAAGGTTTCCTTACCACATGTTCTAGTTCTTCAAATGTTTTGCAGTTCAGCAAGGCTTTTAATAGGCACTCAGACATCTTCCCCTCCTTCTTAATTTTCTGGATTGTACTATGAACCTTCTTTGCAACAGCCCTGAAAATAAAAATTTTTGTAATATGCAAGATATATGTCAAAACTTTCTCTGAAGTTATCTCAAACTTCCCAAAAACTTGCTGGTAAAGTAACAAAACCTTTTGTCTTCTGGATCATTTGAGAATAAGTTACCATCACTTCCAAATAATTTAAAGTGTATTTTCTATAAACAAAATCTTCTCTTACATAAAAATATAACCATCAAGTAAAATCAAGTAATTAATATTGATAATATCATCTAATCCTCAGACATCAGTTAAGTTTCACCACTGTTCCACTAACGTTCTCTATAGTGAATTCGGTTATGAATCATAGGTAGCATATAATTCCCATGTGTCTATAGTTTCCTTCCAGCTAAAGTATTTGTTTCTCCTTCATTTTCAGAGTCTTGATATTTTAGAATATTACAGACTAATTATTTTGTTTAATGTCCTGCAGCTTGGATTCTTCTGATGTTTCTTCACAATTTAATTCAGATGGTGCATCTTGTGCAAGAATCTCATAGAAAAGATGCTGTGTTCTTCTCACTGCATCCAATTATGTGGCAAATAATTTTCATTTGCCCCATTATTAATTAGCTTTGATCATTAAATTAAAGTGGTATCTGTGGGTTTCTCTGCGATACAGATGCTATTTATTCCCTCTGTAATTAAGTATTCTGTGAAGAAGTACCATGATTATCCCATTCTTCATTAAATTTTCATTTTATTTGTTGTTATATTTATATCACCACAAACTCATGATTTCTTTTTGTGTGTAGAGTTATAATCCACAATTTAACGCTCAAATTATTTCAGATTTAGGCAGCAGTAACCCCTTCAAGCTAGCTTCTTTGTCCTTTTGACATGTCCCCATCATTCTCTGAGCACTTCTTTATTCTCTGGCACAAGGTATTCCAAGTTCCATTTTTTACTTTCTGTAGCCCAGCCCTGGAATCAGGAAAATGGTATTTAGAAGCCAATTTAGGGTGCAAAGTGTGTTCATTGCTATTGAGTATCGCTGCTGAGGATGAGAACACCTAGCACTCATAACTGGTTTCTAAACACCATTTCCACTAAACTAGAATTTGACGGAGAAAAGCTGATTTCAGAGACCAATGAAGAGGTAGAGGCAGGCGCAGGGGTGAGGCAGTGGCAGGGCAGGGTTGTTCACACTCTATGATTTTTCACTGTGAATATGCATGCCTATTGTTAATTTTAATATCTCTGATCCTAACTAATTACAGTTCCTATTTATAAACTCTGCCTAGCAAGAGTATAGCAAAAATGATAGCAAAAGCTAGAAAGATTATATAAATTATTAAAAATGATTCCTAGAGATGAAAATGAAAAATATTTATGGAGAAAAGGAAATTAAATGCAGAAGATTGTCAACTAAAGAGGAAGACTATATACTACTTAGATTACAGCCTATGAATCTTTTATAGTATTAGTAGTTCAACACTTTTCAGGGGCTAAAGCTTATCAGGGTCTTTCTGACAAAAGACTACTGATGTCCTATTGATCTGTGTATATAAGGAAGAGGAGAAGCATCTTTAGAGAAAATATAGAAAACTTTCTTACTACCCACAACACTCTTTCCTTACTTTGTTTTTTTTCTTAAGAGGAAGACAGCAGGCAGGAATGAAGGTGAATAGGCAGGCAGGCAGGAAGAAAGAGTTGGAAGAAGCATTTATTTATTTACTTATTTAGTTATTCAATGGAAACTAAGGTACTTGAGTTTACATGAACCAAAGCAGCAGACTTAACACCTAAACCACCAGGGTACTCCCTTTCCTTACTTTTTTTTTTTTTTTTTTTTTTTAGGAACGGTGCAGTCGGGAATGAAGGGATGTAGGCAGCAGGTAGGCAGGCAAAGAGGGGAGGAAGAAGCACTAAATTTTTTATTTTAGTTGTTCATCTTGGTTGTTCCCCTAACCCCAGGATATGAACCTGGGTCCTTGGAATCTATACGGACTGCCCTCGGTCACAGGTGACAGACCCAACTGCTACTCCACCAGTGAGCACCAACTTTCCTTACCTCGGTAAGAAATATTTTACCGTGCAACTCAGTATATACATACATATACATATGTACATGTATGTGTGTATGAATATATAATTGAAGCAGTTTCATTAAAGAATAATTACGTTTACCACATAAGCTGAACTCTTATACTTTCTATTCTCTAGTCCATTTTTTAACGTGATAATGGCCTACTAAATTGGTCTCACTACTCATTTATGTGTAGCTATTAATTAACTGAAAACGAATATTCGACTTAGAGAAAATAGTAAGTTTAAGACAAAACAGAGGCGCTTCCTGGTGGTGTAGTGGTTTGGTCCACTACCTCCAGTGGGCACATGCCACATGTATCACAACGACCCAGGTTCACATCCCAGAGCTGGAGGAAACGACCAAGACGAACAACTAAATAAAATAAAAATGCTTCCTCTTCTTTTCTTCCTGCCTGCCTGCCAACTTGCCTTCATTCCTGCCTGTGCCTTTCCTTAAAAAAATAAATAAAAGACCGAGACCATATCTCATTACTAAAAATAAATTTCTTTATGCTATAAAAAGATCTTTTAAGCCCAAAATGTTCCCATTTACTTCAACAAATAGTCCTCTAATATGTAATATCCCTCTACTTAAAGGTATTCAAAAAATGGAACTCTTCTGCAGTAGACATGATTTTTAATAGAAAAATTAAAAAAAATTACAACATAAAGCTTCTACTTGCTCCCCATAAAACCAAATATTGTTAAAATATCTTTAATTTTTAAGTAAATTATTATTGCTTGCTTGTGACATTTTCCCCAATTCCAGATCCTAAATCCCTCAGATTTTCTTCATACCTTGCCTTCAATCAAACAGAAAACTTACTTCAGAATTTATAAACTGCTGACTTTCCAGATGTGGCCTGTAAGTGGTTTTATTGAACCCCCAAATTTTTCACATAAAAACCTAGATTACTAGCCTTCTTTTCAAAAGAGGAAAATCTGGTAAATTGGGTAGATAAACCTGCATGTCAGTAATCTGCTGGAGATGATGAGAAGCTGCCCCTCAGACAGGACTGGATTCCAGTTGTCTCCCACTGTTTCATTATACTGGCATGGCCCTGGCAAATATGAACCTAAGACCACCTGATCAACTAATCACTTATATGTCTGGGTTGGCAAACTAATTTTGCCTCTGAACGAAATATAATGCTCTATATATTTGCATTTTAATCCTCCTAGCACTAAAAGTTAGAAGAGTTCCAAGCTGCCCCCAAAAAATCATAAGAGATTTATCATGTTTGTTATAAAAATAGTACTTAGTACTTTTTAGAATGGTTTGATGGTAGGATTATATCCAATTTTAATCAGATCCTTTTTGCAGACCAGAAGAACACATGTTAACAACAGGGCACCTGGCACAGAGAAGAAATGGAATAAATGCATGAATGGTAAACAGTGTTTTCATAAACTCTAAATAAGAGAGTTAGATACTTAAGTCTATAGTGTTTATATGCATACATCTGAGTTATTACAATAAATCCAGAAACAATTTTTAAAGGGTACTTTCCATGACATAACAAAAAATTACAATTCACTAATACCAAATTGCACTACTCTAAAAGAATAGAAAAAGGGTATACATGTATTTCCTAGAAAAACGTATACTGACAATTTTCTTTAGGGACTTTATAGTATTAATTATAGTATTATTTATAAAAGCTGTTGAAGATCTAGATAAAAATAAGTGTGTGTGTGTGTCCTTCCTGTTGGCAGTCCTAATTTTTCCAATATGCACAATAATTTCTATGAGAGAAAATGACAGTCCAAATGAGACCCATTCTTTCTCAGCAAACGCCCTTTTTACTGATACATGCCCATGCTATGCATAAACACACCAGCAGAGGGACTCTGTACACGGCTAAATAAAGCAGAGAGAGCTGGCTTCTGTCAGAAGGGGACTACATCCAGATTACAATAATTCAAGAAAACATAACATCAGAAATGTCGAAATATACTATCATTCCCTTCCTCCCTGCTTCTCCTTATTGGCTCATATACATTCCTCTTTCACCTTGCAAGAAGCACACCTCTTTCCAGGATTTCTTACCGTAGCTCCTCCAGGGTTTGTCGAACTTCTCTCAAGGAATCTGCATCAAGGTTATTAATCAGCTCTTTTCGATAACGTATAATGAAGGGAATTGTGTTATCATCATTAAAGAGACGAATGATGTTGGCACAAATCCAAAGTTCAATATTAGTTCTCTCAGACAAAACCTGCAAATTAAGAATACTCAGTGATTCAAAGACCTTATATTATAATGTATAGTATAAAATATAGCAATAAGTATTATCCTCCACTAAATATGTTGTGGTTTTAATAAAAGAAAACTACATACACACACACACACACACACACAGACCTTCAAAGTAATCACTTACTAGTTCAGCAAAATAATTCTGTGCCATTCAAATTCTATAGGGCTCAATGAAATATACACTTTTTTGTTTCTCAGGTAGCTAAGAGCAAGGAGTTGGCAATTCACTATGTTGACATGAATGACAGAGAAAAAAAAAAGTACTTTCAATCACTGCTAGTAAGAAAGCACCATGGCATAAACTCTGAAAGAAAAGCACTATGACAACATCTATTAAAATTTATGGTGTATAAGCTCTCTGACCCAGCGATTCACTCCTAATATATTTGCACCTCTGGAAAATATTATTTATAAAGTGATTTTTTTAAAAAAACTGTTTCTAGCATAATAAAAGCAAAAACCTGGTCTATAACAGAAAACTTGTAAATAAGTTATAATATGCCCATAGAGTAGAGTATCATGAAGCTATTTATGAAATGATAAGGAATGAGTCACGAGAATTGAGAACATGACTTACTTCTAGGAAAGAAAACTGGTTGGCTGAGAGTTAGGGTATGAAGACTCTTCTGCAGCTTTTGAATTGTGTATTATGCAAATATACTCTACGTACAAATTATTCAAATTAACAAGACTATTATTCAAGAAACAAGTCTATAGTTTTCAGGAAAAATATATATATATATATATATATAAGTAGAAATGTTTACAGAAGTCCAAGATAAAATGAAATTTCAGTAACTGTTCTCAAAAACATAAGCAAATTCTTTTCAAAGTAAAGCACAAAATTCATGTTTTATTATTATTTCAACATTGATACCCAAGATCCCCCAAAAGTAGCAAAGGGTGGGGGGGCAACACAGGGAAAATATTAAAGATTTATCATAACTTATTAATAAAATCAAGTCAATATTACAATATACTAAATTTCAAAACTAAATGAAATGGCTAAACTCCAGAGAATACAGAGGACACTCTCATTTCCCTGGGGGATGCTTAAATCCTGAGGCCTACATCTTACCACCCATTCTGATGGATCAGTACCAACTCTCTGATAAAGATACCAACTTGTTATCTCAGTCCTGGCTCTCTGTGGTCATGAGCTCCAGATTCATTTAGCCAAGTACATGAGAGTCTCTGGAAATCAAATGGGCATCTCAAATCTTGCAAAGTGACCTCTCTCTCAAATGTATTTTTTCTCCAGTATTCCCCTTATTATGTCCATTCAAACAGCAGTTCAAGCCAAAAAACTAAATGTCTTTAACTTTTATATCATTGAACTTACTTCCACTCCATCATAAAAACCAGTCAATTCAAATTGCAAATTATTTATTTAGTCTTACTACCCCTCATTTCTTCTTCCCCACACCCCAGTCTAGTTCAAGCCCGAATCACTAAAATATCCTTTATTCTTGCATCCACCCCAATCCCATCTAGCCCAATCTCCATAAAGCAACAAGAACTAACTTTTCAAAATGTATCCTGAAGCATGTTCCTTGACTTCTTAAAACCTTTCAATGCTTTCACTGCATTTAGATTCCGAACTCCTTACCATGTCTCAAAATATATCAGTCTTCCTCTCCAGCCTCATCTTTTATCCAATCTTCCTATCAGATACTAACCCAAATGGCTTTATCTTTGTTCCTAGAACAAACCTAGTTACTACCCTTTTAAGAAGACTTCATTCAGAAATGCTCCTCTAGTTTGATACCTTCTCTGAATTCTACAAAAGCAAACTCATTAGCATTTTCATCCTCAAATGTGTACCTGTTTCCTATTCCAGTCAACATCTTCTACAACAGAAAACTCAGGGACTATTGTCGCCATCTCCCCAACAATCCTTCTCCATTATGTAGCAGCTCTGTGGCTTGAGAACACTTGATCTCAACTCCAGTTACAAAGCATTTTGTTCAAATAATCAGTTGTTTTAGAATTAACAAAGGCTACAGTGTGGCACTGCCCTGGACAGAGAGATTGATTAATCAGTCATGGATTAATGAAGCTCAACATGTGGGTTCAAACTTTGCACTCAGGCAGAATTTCATACTCAGAAATAATAGGGTTTGTACATGTAGAATATTGCAGCTGAATATGGTAGTGCTAAGAGAATCATAGAGGGATCATGTGCACTGGCTAAACTTGCCTGATATATAGGTCAATAAATCTCCTTCATTGCTTAAGTTCAATCAAGATGAGTTTTCTCTTACTAATCAATGTCCTCAGCAGCACTGAGTGTTCTCTATCATGCCCAACTAATCTGTCACCAAGGAAGTAAAGAAAACTTCTAAAATGTCTGCTCTTTCCCCACAAGCTCCCTTTCTGTTAATATCATCTTTCATCTGAACCACAGAACAGTTATTTTGTTCTCTATGGCTTCCACGTAATCTCTCTGGGTTACATTACTGATTACATTTCTATCACACAGATAAAATAAGTCCCTCCCTCTTTTTTTTTTTTCTTTTACCTTTTTTGAACAGAAGTTTCAATGACTCTTATCTACCTAAAGGTTAAAAGTCCAACTACTATAGTATAGTTTTAGAACCCCTTCCAAAGCTTAGTTCAAACTTCACTGTCCTCAAGGAGTTAGCAATCAAAAAGAGAAACTAACGCAAACATGTCCAAACATCAGAGTAAGTACAAGCCAGTAAGCAGTAGAAGGTTTTCAGAAAAGCAAAAGATCTTCCTGTGGATAATCAGGGAAGGGGTGCTTCCAGGGTAGCAGTTCAGCAGGCCCTTGAAAGACAGGCCAGATTCCGACAGACAGACAGACAGGAGAGGTGAAAATGATCAACACGCTCATGACTTTGGAACTGGGTGATTGTTAGAATAATCCACGGACTTCGACTACCCTAAACACAATCAGCTATTAGAAAAGGAACCCAAGATAACTAAGACTGCAGATCCACTACTGGACAGTACTAGATCCTACCAAACCTGAAGCCTCATATATGACACAGAAGTGTACGTTGCTGCTTATACAAATTTGCTACTTGAAATTAAGGATAACAGAATTACATCTAGATTATCACCACTCTGGAACCGCAAATCATCCAATTTCTTTCATCTTAATTCAGTCAGACATTTATTTTTAGCTCATAGTATATGCCACTAACCATACCAAGTAAGTGATAATCAAAATGTAAAAACCCAAGTCTGTCTTCCCAAGAAGCTTAAAAGCTAACAAAGACAGACAAGTAAATAGTTAAGATACAGTGTGATGTACAGTCTAAAAGTAGCATATATAGGTTGTTTCAAGAGTACAAGGGAAGTAGAAATATCAGATTTTGCAGAAATGGAAGAGCAACAAGAGAATAAAGGTATCTCCAGGCAAGTAAATGGGGGCAGGAATTACATGAAGAGAAAACAGCATATCAAAAGCCAATGATGAGAAACAAATGCACATTTTTTAATTGCTAAGTTCAGTAATGCTAATATGGGCAAGGAATATTGAGATGAGGTGAAAAATGCAAAGTGGATGGAGCCAGATGGTAAATTCTATAGTGCTTGAACTTATCCTCACTAGTAAGCCACTCAATGGTTGATGTGCTCATTACTTGATTTAGCTATTGGACCAACCTTGAAGACCCCCTGACATTGTACAAGTCAATGAGATTTGTAGACTGCAGCAATGGTTCACGATGTGTAGTCCCAGAAAGAACAGCAGAAGCATTATGTGAGAACTTGTTAGAAATGCAAATTCTTGAGCCTCCCACAAACATTTCTGATTCAGTGAATTGGTAACAACCACTTCTCTCAATTCACCGACATGGAGTACCAAATTCTGAGAATTGGCTTGTTCCAGTTGTCAAACATCACTTCTAGTAAGGAAGAGGAGGAGGAGGAGGAAAAAGCTGCTTGGAATTGAAAGGAAAGACAAATATACCCATATTACCCAAATAATATGGCTAAAGGCCATAAAGTAGTCCTAGAACCTTAAAATGAGAGAATTTGCTTCCATGTGATACTCCAACAACTCAACGGTGGACACTTGCTGCTATGGGCTTATCAGTGGAGTTTTTAATTCTCTCGTCTATTGCACTCATCCTCTGGCATTTGGGCACCTGCCTCTCACCACAGACTTCTTCTTCCTCATAGACTAAAAGTAATGGCAAATGAATTGGGTAGCTATAATCTTCCACCCCTTGTACAGAAGCAGAGGGACCTGGTGTACCAAGAGAAAATAACTCAGAGAAGAAGCAGAAACAGGCGATCACAAGACCCTTGAAAGAGAAGAAACTCAAAGTGCTTTTCTCAAGTCCTCAAGTTTTTCAACTTACGGTTGAGGCCTTTATGAGACTTGATCACACTTTGACCCTGCATTCCTTGAAAGGCCGCTATGTCCTTGGTAATCAACACCTTTCTGCTTAAGTTCATCAAAAGTAGGTTTCTATTACTTGTAATCAGGAGACAATTGGCTAAGGTAAAGTCATTTTCATCCTATTACATTAGGAGATAGGAGTATAAAACAAAGTATCATGAGACAAGTAGCCCTTGACTTAACTGTGAATAACTTTTGACCACAGTTTAAGAAACTTCATGGTCTTTCGAATCTCCCTCACACCCTCCTGCTCACTGTCAACTACCTGAGGTAGATTTGTGACAACAGAAGTAAATTTAAAAGTGATAAAGGGGGAGAGGAAGGAGTGGGCTATGTCGTAGGACTGAACTGACACCAAAGATTCTGCATCTTAGGGAAACTTTCAAGTGAATCTGATGCAAATGGCCTAGCAACCATCCTTTTACAACATTTCCTTATAGACCTAAGTGAATAAAGAAAAAGAAGACATAGAAAGGAGTAAAATTATAGTGTTTCTCCAAGAAACTTAAGGCTGTTTATTTCAACAGGAAAGCAAGCTACAAGTGAAAAGAGCAAAAAAAAAAAGAAAGAAAAGAAAAAGAGAGGTATGAGGCAGCACTTTCCTTAGTAGGCAGAAAGAAGAGAAATCATAATCATAAAAAATTATGGTGATGTTCTGACAACAGGTAATTGAAAGAAAAGAGCAGCACACATAGTAAGACCTTCTTCTGAAGAAAAAGAGACATCAGCCCCAGACTGAGAAGTAGTATCAGGATGCAGCGGAGGTCCTGGGCTCTAGAGCAGCCACTCGGAGCAGGGGAAGGAGCACACATCAGGACCACCAGCACCATGGCACAGACAACGGCAGAGGCCACCCCCATCTACCCCAAGTTTAAAAAGTTCCCAGACTGTATCAACATAGAAAAAAGGTTGAGAGTCACAGAGGAAGAGTCACTCTTCAGGTCTTCTCTACCATCCCGAAAGTCAGCCAAAAAACTGGGAAAAATCTGATCTCCCCTGAGGAACAGACATAATTAAATATAAATACAAAATATATAATTAGAGCATCTCAACCTAGAATTCAGATCGATGTCTCCTTTAAGAAATTGCTAGATCTTGTTCATAGTACATTATAATGTCACACTAAGAATTAAATAGATGTACTAATGGCTAATGACCTAATGACTTGCACTGCTGTTTTGGGGAATAATGCAAGTTCAAACCAAAAATTTAACAATAAACCTCTGAGAGCCCAATCTATTGATGCAATCTAGCCATACATCATATGTTCAGTAAAATACCATGACAGAGACCTACTGGCTTAAGGTCTCAGCAATTTGTTAAAGAACTGATGAAAAAGAAAGCTACTATAGTTGTGCCCTGGTGGCCCATCAGTCTACTACACCCTAGAAGCAATCCCACATACATCCCAAGACCCTGGGCTGGATTCAAGACCTGGGTCCAGGGAGAGCAACCAGTATGAACAACTAAATAAAAAGAAATAAACTTCTTCCTCCTCTCTTCCTGCCTGTCTTCACTCCTTCCTGTACCTTTCCTTTGAAAAAAAAAAAACTTATTATATAAAACAACACAGCCAGAAAAGGAAACAGTGGTCAAATCCTCCAGAAATCATGGACAAAACTAAAAAGACGTATGTCCCGGTGGTCTAGCGGATAAGGTCACCGGACACAGTCTACGTACATCCCAAGAACCCAGGTTAAAGCCAGGGCCGGGGCCAGGGGAACAACAAGGATAAACAACTAAATAAAATAAATGTGTCTTCCTCCTCTCTGCTGCCTGCCTACCTGCTTGCCTTCATTCCTGCCTGCACCTTTTCTTAAAAAAAAAAAACTGAAAAGAGAAGTGAAAACTCTCTACCTTGCCCTTGACAGTGCAACTCCTATTCTAGTCAGTGTGGAATCAAACTTCAGTGACAGAAAGGCTGCACATACCTGTACTATGTCCCAGTTCATTTCAACCTCCTCTTTCATATGGTTGGCATTTGCTGGGAACCTGACAGCCTGCCCCTGAGGACATGTCTCAGTCTTCATTTTCTTTAAAGGGGATTGACCAAAGGTAAAGTCATCTTCACTCTCTTCCTTCTTGCATGCACCTTCCCACATGGTGCTTGTGGTTGGTATCTCACTCTCTGAGTTGCTGGCTTTGTTGGTTTCTTCATCAACTTTCAGTTTTTTGGCCCTCTGAGCTTCAGGCAGCTGAGATGAATTTTTCCGTTTGCACTTTGTTGTTTTCTGAGTCTGCACAGCATCCAATTTATTTTTATTGTCTTCCAAATCAACATCAATAGCCACAGAGCTATTCTATCAAACAACAAGGAAAAACACACATGAGAATTAGAAGATATAAAACAACTGCTCTGGAATCTTATTCAGCAATAAAAAAAATACTGATACACACAATAACATGGAAGAATCTCAAGCAAATTAGGTTATACAGGTGGGAGTAGAAGGTAGTCAGTCTCAAAAAGTTACATACTGAGATTAAATTTATATAGCACTCCTTAATAAATTAGTGGTTGCCAGAGATCAGAGGTAGGGTTAAGGCGGGAAGGTGGAGAGGGAAATGGTATGGATAACAAAGCCCAACAATAGAAATCTGTGTGCTGATGGAATGAGTCCCTGTGATGGATAAACAATCCTACTCATTGCATAGATCCAAATGTACACATACACACATCTCTATAAGTGAATACAAATAAAAATGGAAAAATCTAAATAAGATCAGTGGATATTATCAATGTCAAAATCTTGGTTGTTTGTGCCCTGGTGGAGTAGCAATCACCTCCAAAGGAACGCAGGCCACATGACCCTGCATTTGAGTCCCAGGTCCATGGGGAAACAACCAGTATGAACAAATAAATGAAAATAAAATAAAATGTTTCTTTCTCCCTTTTCTTCCTGCCTGCCTCCCTACTCACCTTCATTCCTGCCTATTCACCTTCATTCCTGCCTGTATTTTTCCTTTAAAAATTTTTTTTTGGTTACAATAGTTTTGCAAGATGTTACCTTTAGGAGAAACTGCTAAATGATACCCAATACCCCTCTGTATTCATTTTGCAATTGTATGTGAATTTAAATTAACTAGAAAAAGTTTAATATTAAAAATTCAGTAATGGATCAATTTAAACACACCAGAAAAAAAATTATTGAGAAGACAGACATTGTTTTATATTTTGGCAAGTGTCTTTAATGTCTGACTAGAAGACAACTGAACTACATGAAGAAAATCCAGACTCCTCACAGAACGTATCTGGAAAATGGAAGTAGGGGAGTATGTTAAGCCTCATTAAATAATTGTGAACAATGTTACTCGGTCAATGGTGGTTTCCTAAAGATTTGTCCTGTTTTTTTAACGAAGATGACACAGCGAAGTGGTGCGCACATGTCAGGGAGTGGCAAACACTCGAATATTTGCTACCCCCACCATCACCACCACTACAGACGCCACCTTCTACGGGATGGAAAAGGAAGCAAACAAAGAAATGAATATAAACCAAAATGACTAAAGGTGGGAGGTTTAAAGAAAGAGGGGAAAAGGTCCATGACCATACTTATGACACTTAAAAATTTCTCTGGAGTTTTCACATTTATCTACAGTTTCTCAAAGTGTTATTCACAGACTCCTAGGAGATCCTGAGTCTCTTTCAGGGAATCTGCAGGGTCAAAGCTATATTCCTAATAATTCTAAGAGTGCCTGTCTTTTTTTAATGTATTGGCATTTCACTGATGATGCAAAGAAAGGCAGCACAAATCAAGGGTGCGGCATCCAACTGAATCAGCAATCACTGCTCCCTGCACTGCCATACACTGGCACTAACACAAGGTCACTTTGCTTAAGAATAAAGCAGCAAAAATTAATGATTTTTTTCAATGGCAGTCCTTGAAACCACACCCCAGGATTCCTCGGCTGCAGGGCCAGTGCACGCGAAGTCCTGAGCAGCGTAGCAGTGTTCCTGGAGGGCGGGGGCTGTCGCGAGCAGCAGTCCTGCAATCACTGAGTTGTGACCTAGCCCAGCTGCTTTTTCCTTAAAACACCACCTTGACTTGAAAGAATGGCTGACAGTGGTTATTCAGTCTATGAAGACACTCACATAAATAAATTCAGTGAGACTGTCACTTCAAACAAATACCTGGCATTTGTGACCAATGATAAAATTCAAGCTTTAAAGTGAAATTGGAATTTTAGAAAATTTGTATCTGCCTCTGTGAGCTTGACAGCATTCCAACAGCAAAGAGATTGGTAGTTATGGTGACAAATGTGCTGCTTGGACATCATATGAGAAAAGGTGCTGTTTGGAATATCTGTAGAAATCTAGGAACCAATACTTTCCAAATGAGCAACACTAAATGTTACAGAATCACGCATGGGCAAAAGGCTCATGAAACTGACAACACAGACCAATGGATTTTACTGTAACAAAGCTAAAACATTCATTAATATGGCTCCAGGTTCCGAAGTAAAACCTTTAAGAAACTACCATTTACCGAGTCTTGGTATCAAGTAAGATTATCCACAAATATCTAAAAAGGCTATTAAAATACCCCTTACATTTTCCAAATATGTACAATGAGGAGTCTGGATGTTCTTTATGTAGTATCGTTATCTTCTAGTACATCAGAAATTAAAGACACTTGCAAAATGTAAAACAATGTCATTCTCACTAATTTTTTTGTTGCTGTTTGGGAAAATACACATTTATTTTTCATTAAAAAGTGTTATTTGCATTAACATATAATAGGTATATTGTTATTTTAAAACTGATTGATATATTTAAAAGTTCTCAATTTAATTTCTAATACGGTAAATATCAATAGCCATAGCCCAAAAGTTCCTTGGGGTGCTCAATAAGTTTTATATGTGCAAGGAACCCAAAAAACAAAAATTTAAGAAGTGTTTTAAACCATGAAAAAAAGAAATCTCTCTCCGTTTTTTGAAGCCTCTAAGATTCCATTGCCTCTCTCATTAACATTTCCCAGCTCAAAAAGCCTCCATGAAATTTTTCCTCCTTATATTTAACCTGAATCTTTAACAAACTGAATAATCAAAGTTCATTTTCTTTAGACTTGCTGGGTTTTTTTAATTACTTTTAATACTCCAAATGGTTATTAAGTAGCCTATGACTAAACTCAAGACTCCAAAAAGAATTTGACCATTCCTTTTGCTGTCTCTGAAAGTTGTAAACTGTCTAAATCAAAAATATGTCATTGTGGCTTGTGCTGGTAGAGCAGCAGTTAGATCAGTCACCTCCAAAGAAGCCTAAGGCACATACTCCTGGGTTCAAGTCCTGGGTCTGGAGGGAAACAACCAGCATGAATAGCTAAATTTTTTAAAAATGAAATAAAATGCTTCTTTCTCCTCTCTCTTCCTGCCTGCCAACTAATCTTCATTCCTTTTCTTTAAAATAAAAATAAAAAGTAACTCATTGTATTTTTACCAATCAAATCAGTCAGCAGGTCTTGTTTTCTGGTGCATTGTGTAAGCTTGACAGATCACTGGAGAGGGATATGGAGTTAAGGGGAGGTTTCTCAAACATTAGATGTAAATGAACATTTTTATACTCAGCAGCAATTGAGCAAATGAAGAAAAGTTGACAAGAGTAAAGGGGATAAATAAAGGAGCAAAGATCTTGAATAAGAAGGTATGGGATCCAAAGCCCAAGAGATGAGACTGGTTGTTGATAGGAGGAATGGCAGTCCCCTCCCTGTAAGAGGACAGAAGAGAAATGCAAATAAAGGTAGTTTGTTCATGAGAAAATGAGAAACTAGTCTCAAACATATAAAAGGCAATGTCATCAGCTACAAATGAGAGAAGAAAAAGAATTTAGGTTGAAAAATAAAAAGATAAAAGTAGGAAAAAAAACCCACTGGAGAAAAATAATGAATCTACTAGTAAGTTCTGATGCAGTTTTGAGGTATGAGATATAAATATAAAGGAAAAGTTTAGGCCACTGGTAAGAGTGCTTCCGGAAATAGTCAGCTGTCCAATGTAGGCAGAGAAGAAGCTATGCCTCACTCAGGGCCAGGGTTCAATTAGTTATATATGTTAAAGAAAAGGAGGGCAACAATGGTGAGACTATTTAATAAAAGGTAACTGAAAGGACAGATTATGTGATCTAGGCCAGTTAAGGTAAGAAATGAAAGTGCCTGACAGTGACAGGGTGCCAGAGTCAAAGGATTTGGCAGTGATTCTCAACACTGGCTGCACTTAAAAATCACCTGAGGAGCTTTGAAAATTACCACTGCTTCCCAAGCCCACGCTCAGGATTCTCTACCAATTGTATTGGTCTGGAAATGGAGCCTAAGAACCAGCATTTTTCAAGTTCCCCAGGTGACTGCAATGTATGGCTGAAACTGAGAACCGTGAAGAAGTTTTGATGAAGTTGCAAAGTTAAGGCAGTGAGAATACTTGCACAAGTGGGATGAAAGAATAGGAGATGCTGGCGCAAAATGGATGGTTACAGATGAAATGTCAGCAATTACAGTTTCTGGTGATGACAAGATTCAGGTGGAGATCATGAGTTGGATGATAAAAGCAAAGAAAAGGTTACTAAAGATAAAGAAGTCAAAGAAATTAGGAACAAGGGTATTAAAAGTTTCATCGAAGTGGAGAAGGAAATTCCTCAGAATGATGACAGAAGATAGGAGAGGAAGACATGAAGCTGGAGTCTTCAATGGATGATGAGGAGTGGCCAGTGGGTTAGAAAATGTCAGTAACGTGGAGGGGAAGAGAATGAATAATGAATTTTGTCTGTGATGTTTTGTAAAATCAATTTTTAAGTAATTAATAGGCTACCAATTCCAGATCTACCAAAAATAGTGTTGTCAGCTATTTTGGTTGATGGTGGTTACAGCAGAGCAAATTGTCAAATCCAATGAAACAAAATCTTCTAGCGCACTACATGTGCTTCCATGGACTATAAAATTGGAAAATTCTGAAAGAAATTCTACAAACCCTCAAAATATCTCTTAAGTGAGAGGCTTTCTATTTGAAGTCTCTTTTTCTCTTTAAAAACATACATACATCCAACACCACTGGAAGGAGTAAAAAGTCACCATGACAAGGGTTGTTAAGTCATATCTCCTTGAATTCAGCTTTAAAATTTAGAGGATAGGTATCT
This sequence comes from Solenodon paradoxus, assembly GCA_004363575.1. Lineage (NCBI taxonomy): Eukaryota > Metazoa > Chordata > Mammalia > Eulipotyphla > Solenodontidae > Solenodon > Solenodon paradoxus. The sequence goes on along the minus strand of RJWH01003415.1, from coordinate 65,257 downwards.
GTATGTTTTCCTGAAGAGACTGTTTATAACTTTTATCAGATTTTCAAAGGGTTTGTGACCCCAACATAAAGAACCGCTGAACCAAGAGGTGTTTCCTAGGTTAGGCGACCAAGTTTCTTTTAAAGGCAGCCATGCCATGCTTAATGAAAAAGCTCCAAATTCCACCAACAAAATGATAGAGAGCAACACTTTCTCAGCTACAGGTAAAGCCCATCAACCCACTAAATAAAAGTGTGTTCAGTGAAAAGCTTGCTTGTGGAGATGAAAAACAGAGGTACTGGATAATAGAAGAAAAGACTGATTTAAAAGCCCTATCAGGGACACAGCAAGATATAACGTACTATCACCTCCGATACACAATAAACGTATCCTTATTAAGTCAAGCATCTGCTACATATTAAAAACGTATTATTTAATGATCTGGGGAGGCTGTTATTTGGAAGAATACCACAGTGAATGATTTTGGAAATACTTCATTCTTCTTATAATAAAATGATCAGTAATTTACTGTTGGTTTTTAAATACAGATTAGTATAGATATACTGGTTACTTAGAGTAAGATACATATATATGCCAGTTGGTAAAGATCCCGTCCCCTCCAACACAATGGATCTGATGGTAAATATTATTAAGACTCATGGCAGAGGACACACTGCCCTGCAAAATGTGTCACTGTGTGCCTTGTCCTACTCTGTGTAAGGAGAAAGGATCATCAGCCATTAGGAAAGCACAACAGCGCTGTCCCCATGCAGCTAAGCACCTACCAGCTCCTCCTTAACAGCCATGCCTTCTAAGTCACCCGAAGTGCCTGCAGGCTGACCGATCTGCAGGGTACTCTTCTTCACCCGGGGTACCCTCTTTGGTCTGGATTCCTTGACAACGGGCTGTTTACGGCTTCTGGGGACTTTCTTCTGGGGTTCCCAGGCACTGTCTTCCTTGTCATCTTCTTCAGAGTCAGATGATCTAGGAGTAAAGATGCCAGAAAATTTTTCAGGAAAAATGAAGCCAAATGTTACAGGGAAAAAAGAGACACGTGCTGCTTGAAGGTAAAAATAAAGTAGGAGGTGTATAATATAAAATGGAATGAGGAGCACAGGCTAAGAATTGAAACAAGAGTTGATAGGGGACGGATGTAAAACTATCCCCGATGCACTGTAAATCACAGGTCCACTCCTGACATAGGAAATCATTTATAACCTTAAGTAATTTACTGGGTCATGTCACACCAAAGTCATGGAGAAGTTTTCTATTTTTAACAGTGAAAAGCACTTAAATCATTTCCTAAGTGCTAATCAAACTCCTTCAAATTGTAAGCAGTAGGAAATGACTCTAGGAAACACCTTAAATTACAGCACCAAGACCCTTCCAACTGCTTTAATAAAAGCTTTTCTTCCTTTCACAGAATAGATTTGTTTCCTAACTAGACCACATCCAGTGCAACTTACACCACTTTTCTAACAACCCAGGAGCCAAACCCAATAAGGGCAGAGCAAACAGTCAGGTGAACTCTGCTAACTACACATCCTGCTCCTGCCAGGTCAATTAATTCTACTTCTACTCCTAATGTAAAAGGTCGGTATATGATCTCTGGTTTTCTGAAAGGGTTAAATTCTTTCTGGAGGCAAACACCTGACTAGATGATGTCTTAGATAAATTAAGCATAATCCTGATAGGTCAAACAGGTGAGAGTGTCCAAGTGACCTTCTTCAAAGGCTAACTAAAGCCTAAGAGTGGGTGAAAAAGGAGAAAAATCATTAAACTAACATAATACGATAGCATTAAAATTGAAAGGAACAGAATTTACAAAAATCAAGGAATAAGAAAAGCAAGGTTCCGCTCCAACACACTATCACCAAAATGAGCAAAAAGACTTCTTTCCCCCTGTTTCATCATCTGTCAAGATTACTAATCCTATTTCATATGAGATTACCCAAGATTATATGACAGATACAGAAGTGTTTGCTATCTTGAAGAAAAATACAAATACTAGTATTATTTTATCATACATGAGGCAGCACTAAGATGATCAACCTTCATTTGACTCCTAATGTCATTTGACTCTCAGCAGCTTCTGGTACCCACTCCTGAGAGACTGTGACTTCCAGGAATAGAACATCACGCACCTGGTTCTCCTACATCTCTGGCAGTTTCTCCTTAGTCTCTTTGCTGCCTATTCCTTCTCTTCCCAACCTTTCAGTTTTGAGATTCACCAAGGCCTCGTCTTCTCTCTTCTCTAAGCCGTTTCTAATAAGCTTATCTCATCCTATAGCTGAATCTAAAGGGATCTCATTTCATATCTCTAACTTGACCTGAGCTCAAGACTTGCACATCCGCTCTCACTGGATATCTAGCAATCATCTCAAATTTAATAAAATACAAGTCCTTACTTCATCACCCTCACACCTGTTCCTCTATCACAGTACTCCCAAAATTTCTGTCTTCCTTCACACCCCAAATCTAATCCATCAGAACATCCTATCTATTCTATCTTCAAAATATATCCCAAATTAGGCCACTTCTCACCATTTCACTTCACCAGGCTTCTTTGGTTAACTCCTTAAGTGATCCCCTGCTTCCATTCCACTCTTACTTCCCTACAGGGTGGTCTCCAAAAAACCAGAATGACCTTTTACAAATATAAACCAGATTATGTCATATGCTGGCCCAAAACTGTTCAGTGGCTTCTCAACACACTTTACTCCTATTAGATACTACTTTTTTCAATTTCACCTGTAATCATCCTACCTTGTAGCTCCAGTCCATCACACTGCACCTGAATACCCATCCACCAGGTGTTCCCAAATCTCACTTAGAGCTCTTGTCACATCATCCAAAAGAACTTTCCTGACTCCTCTATCCAAAATATGGCCCCAATTACCACCCCTTGCCCTGATTTATTGTTGCTTTGAGTACTTACCTCTGCCTAATATTAATCAGTTACTCATTTAATAAGTATATTCAAGGCATATACTATGGTACTCTAAAGCAGAGGTTCTCAACTGGGGAAGATTCCCCCTCCTGCCTCAGCGAGCACCTGGCAATGGTAATGTCTGCAGATACTTTTGATTGTCACAACTAGTAGGGAGGGAGGCAGTAATTGGCATCTTGTGAACAGAGAGTAAGGATGATGCTAAGCATCCTACAATGCAAAGGACAGTCCTCACAGCAAAGAATTATCTGGCCCACAATGTCAATAGTGCTGAGGTTGAGAAACCCTTCTCTAAAGTAATAATAAAAAAAAAAACTAATGTTAATATTATGCTATTTGTTTAGTTGGTTATGTTCTTTCTTTCTCCTGTTCAACTGTTTTATCACCAATGCCTAGACAGAACCTAATACACAACACTCAAGAAATATTTACTGCGGTGGCCCCTTGTGGCTCAGGCAACTGAGATGTCTGGGTTGTGGAACATGTTAAAGCCCAAGGACCCGGGTTCATGACTGGGGTGGGGGTACAAAAAACTAAAACAAATGAATAAAAAAATGCTTCTTCCTCCTCAAAAATAAATTTGCTTAAGAAACAGGTGTGCCCTGGTAGCTCAGGCACTAAGCTGCACATAAAGCAAAAAAACTGGAGGAAACAATCAAAACAAATAAAAGTGTTTTCTCCTCCTCATCCTCTTCCTTCAAAATGCTTCTTCCTCTTCTCCCTCCCGTTTGAAAAAAAAAGAATTGCAAGAATGAGTATGACACAGCCTCTTCTTTAACACAAATGACTTGAGAAGGTAGTGACAATGCATTATTTCTTAAAGTAAAAATTCTACATCACCCCCCCCACACACACACACACTCATATTAAACCAACATGCTTACAACTCAGAGAAGAAAGAAAATTCATCTGTGGATTCTGCAGTCTGGATTTTTACTTTTGCTCTTCTTGGTAATGATGACATCTAGAAGAAATAGAACATGAAATAAATCAGTATGATTTGAATCACTATTTTGTCTACAAAACAGTGCGCCATTCAAAAGCTTCGCTGCCAGAAAATGTGACGGAGGTGGGGGATGGGCAATGGCATCGTTCACAAACCCAAAGGCTGGTTTCCCCTGTATAGCTGCCAATTACAAAAGGAGTTAACTTTCCAATGCCTCCAAGCCTGAGGAGTGAGGGCCATCTTTTGAAAAATGTTAGCTCCTCTAGGATGACAACTGTCAGGGGTTTTTAGATTGAATGCTTAAGGAGACTGCAGGTATCATTTGATGGTCTCTCAAAGAGCAAATTATCAAGGTCTTTATTAAATGTTTTCTGAAAGATAAATATTTTCTCCTCTTCTACAACTTCTTATAGTATAGAGGCCTTGCTACAAAGGTAACAGTCAAATAAATGATGCTGCATAATTAAATAAGCAGCCAGATTAGTCTTAAAACAAGATTTCCTCACAACAAAAGACCACAATGTTGAAATAAAACAAAAATGCCACTAGAAAATGTTTACCAAATTCAAAGCCTTGCATCTGAAAAAGAATTAAGACAGCCAGATACATAATAAAGGAAGTAACAAATCTACTTTAACTGGTAAGATTTATGATCTAAAGAATGTGTGTCAAATCACAAAAAATAAAGAGAATTTTTATGCTGGGAACCCTTCAAGCAAGTACCTAAACCAGTCTTATGCTAAAATGTAACATCCATATTGAGTGGAAGCTCATGGAAAGGAAGCAATACCTCACAAAAAGAACAAAGAGGTTGTCATAAAAGGGAACATTTTCTCCCAGCTGCTGCAGCTCAGTTCAGTTCAAGTGCAGAACCTCAGGGCAGGACACCCAGAGGGAGGGCACCAGGAGAACAATCTCCAGGAAGTCGATGAGAACATCTTCCATCTTTCCTTCACCCTTTTTGGAGATTTCATGTTCATACAGGCCATCCTGTCTCACAAGCGTGCTGCTGGAGACTACACATGAAGAAATAGGTAACCTGTGATTTTTGTTGGATGTATTTTACACAATAAAATAAAAATGGAAGCAGGAAATCAGTGTATGATGGGGTGGCACTTCAAGTCAGGGCAGAAAAGGACTATTCAGCAAGTAGTATAAAGGCAATCAATGATCCCTCTGGAGGAGGAAAACAAGTGTTTAATTTGCACATCCACCCATGAACAAAAATACATTCCACACTGACTAATGGTTTAAAACATGTGAAACTACAAAATACTACAAAAATTAAAGAAAACTATTTTCATAATTCTGAGTAGAGGCTGGAAGAAAGGTTTTCCTAGGCATGACTCAAAATTCCAAAATCAAAGGATTAAGCTTTCACTACATAAAAATTAAAACCCCACAACAGCAGTTGGAGCATTTCAGGAACAAACTAACTGACCACAGTATCCTCAATAAAATCACAGGAAGCGGTGTCTAATATCTTGAAACTAAGCGTGGAGGGAATAGAGGTTCGGTGTCAGCTGCCTGAGGTAAAGGGGTAGCTCTAGAGGCCCTATTTCACTTCGTGCTAACAGTCAATCACCCGAAGAAAAAGTCTGGACATGGAGTCTCTGGAGAAGGTAAAATGGTTTTTAGACCAGAAGACACCACATACAGTCATGGGCATGGGGACCTTACAAACTGAATGTTAAACAAGACAGCCTCAGTCCTCTTATTCCCCTCGGTCCCCCAAAACCTTAACCCATCGGGTTATTAGAATAAGAAGGATTTTTCTTTGGAGAATCTAAACAGTCCAAGAGTAGAAATCTGAAAATGCTCAGCACCCCATGAAATAACTCAACAGATCATCCGTTCCCACCACCCCATGTTACAAGAGACCTAAATTCAGAACCTTCCTACACAGACCACCAGCACTACTCGAACCCCCACACTTCAGCCATAACAGAAATGTGTTTAAAACTCTATTAAGATAAAGAGTTTAGTAGATAAAACCTGGCCAAGCTCATCATATTTTGATGAACTACTGTAGAATGCTGCCCTGAAACAAATACTTCCAACTGCCCCCTTAGTAGGTACCTAGGAAGCAATGTTACCATGGAAAGATGAGTAAGACAGCTTGTCTTTTGACAGTTGGGGAAAAATAATATTAACTTGAAAAGGGAGGCAGAAAAGGAGAATATACATAAACACAGGTCTATTTCAAGCAGATCAGTTTTAAAAAGAGTATACACAGAATTGAGGGCTTAAAAATAATTTCTTCAAAACTATCTATGCCAGGTAAACTGCCGGGTATTTATACTCCAATTTAAAGATCACTGTGCTGGGGACTGTTTCTCCATCACTGCTTATTTCATATCACAGAATTTGTTAGATTGATTAAAATTTCATCCACTTCCACAATTTTAAATACCTATATCATTTACCAACAACCTAATATTTCCATGCCAAATCTTGCCTGATTCAGATTTACATACTAAATTGCCTGACTATAAACTATTTAGATGTCTCATAGCTATCTAAAATTTAATATATCCATAATGAAACTGCAGATAACCATTTATTTTCCTAAAACCTGATCCTACCCATCTTTCCCGGCTCAGTAAATGGCTCCATCATCCACCTGTTTGCTAAGCCAGAAACCTGGAAACATTTTGACAGCTTCATTGAGCTATAACTGACACAAAATAAAATTTTTATGTCTAGGGTATACAACTTGGATACATTTGGATATATGTATACACAGCGCCACAATCAAGATACTGAACACATCCATCATCCTCCAAAGATTCATATACTCAGCCAAAGACTTGTAAATCTTCCTTCATCTCCCATATCCAAACTATCAAATTCTTCCTCCTAAATATATCTTAAATCTCTAGGCTTTCCAGTAAGTCTTTAATCGCAACATTCTCACCTGGACTACTCTTAACAGGCCTGCCTGCTTCCATTCTTGCTTGTACAATCCAGTCTCCAAATACCAATCCAAAAGATCTTTTAGAAACTGCTTTAAAACCATCCAAGGACTTCCTATTCCATCTCCCACTGAGAATCCAATTTTTTTTCTTTTTTTTTTTTAACAGGGTCTTCTAAAATGCCTTTCAGGGCTGACCCCACCTACCTTTCTAACCACAATTATCATTAAATGTAGCTCACCAGTCAGTCACAAAATTCTATCTCTAACAAGCATGATTCTCTCCCACTTCAGGTTTGCTCTGCCTGGAGCACTATTCCCTTGCTCACCAATAGGCTGATTCCATCTCATCTCTTAGATCTCAGTATCTTAGGCCTAAAGTGGGCTTCTCAGATAAGTTGTACAAATTAACACTCCTATAAGGGCTTGAGATTTCCCTCATTCCAAGGAGTCTTATCTCTGTGGGCACACAAGCATATTCAATATCAGTAACTTAGAGGTTGCTTTAATGTTACTAAGGGTGGAGGCACTAAACTTTGGCAAGTGAAATTAAAGGGAGCGGACACCTGCGCACATACAAACTTCACATTTAAACTGGAAAAACGGCAATTATTAAATTTAAGGAGAGCAGAGATGAACAATTTCAGAGGCTCATACACAAACTCCCTTAGCATACCAAAAGAAGTGCTTGGAATGTCAGGAGGGATCTCTACCTTAGGGGTAAAATTAGAGCTACAAGGAGCCTCCGAAATTAGATGGTTCCACTACTTTCTTCTATGAATGAGAAGCCTGAGATCCTGTAAGGTGAATGATTTATTCAAAAGGAAAAGCTATGTATTAGAACTCAAGAGCCCTAAACAGCGGGGGCAGGCTTGTGTCCTAGCCCACATACATTAAAGACAAGCTGCCAGGTGGGAGGCTCGAGAAAGCGGCCCAGAGTTCCCTTTCACTCTTTTCTTCAAGTTATTCAGAGCCTCCTAGATGCCAGCGCACTGCTGAGGCTGCAGCTGATTCCGAGCCTTGATCTGATCTAGAAAAGGGTGCTTCCTCCCCCACCTCCAGTAAGTTGAAGCATAAAAAAGACCGGTTTGCCCAGCCTCTCCCTAGGCACTAAGAGCAGCTGCAACTGAACTGAGAAGACGCGCCAGGTGACACGCGGCAGCCAGGTGGGGTTTCCGGGCGTTGGTTGTGAGACAGACCGCTAACAGTAAATGTAATGAAACTTCTCACTTTAAAAGGGGGTGTTATTTTCTAAACGGGTTTTCGGAACTTTTTAAGTGGCCCCGAAAATACTGGAGCACGGGCTCCAAGCTTGCGCGAGCCCACGGGTTGACAGGCGAGGCGTTCGCTCAGCTCACCTTACCGCCAGGCGCGTCAGAAGGCCCGGGATTCTGTGTCTGACCGCATCTTCCGGTTCCCGCCGGAAGTTTTTCAAACCCCGGAAGTCCCGCCTCTTGTCTCCCTAACTCGCCGTAAAGGCTCAGAGCTACGGGAGCGGGGTGGAGCCCAGGGGACGGGGGCGGGGCTTGAGCGAGGATCCCGAGGGAGCGCTTGGATGCAGCCCAGCTCCAGACCGGGGGCGGGGCGCAACTTCCCTGGGATTTGGGTGGAGAAGGGCAAGGAGTGGTGTGCAGTCTCTAGCGGCTGACTGCTTTTCTTTCTCCTCTTTCTCTTAATCCGCTTTATACTTTGTATTTATCCTCTTAATGTGTATTAAAATTCTCATTTCGTTAAATTTTTTTTGCAAATTGCAGTGGAACAATGAAAAACAAGCTTTATGTTTTCTAAAGTCAATATTAAATGTCGTTAACGTCCATAAAACTAGTTTTACGGTATATTTTTAGCGCATTTCACTATTTCCTAAGCTTCGAGATAAGGGTTCATCTCCTGTCTTATAAAAATATACATATCTTCCCTGTTTGTAAACATTCACTCTACAAGATAGGAGAAGAGGGGAGGGAAGGGGCCCTATACCTGCACTATCTTTATAGATAAGATAAGATACTTGGGGGGTGGAGGGAGGGAGAGGGGGCGGGGCTGCGGTGAGAGTGAGTTTAGCCTGAGACCCATCACTATCTTTATAGATAATATAAGGTGCTTGGTCTCTCCTGCAGCTTGATACAGGGCCAAGTATTTATGGTGATTTGAAAACCTGGTTGTCTCAGGAAATTCTTGGTAGACTTGGGAAACTTGCTGGTCTTTTGACCAGTTTCCAGGGCCTCCCCCTCCTTCTTACCTCTTACCTGATAATATACCCACACACAAATTAGTGATACTCACTGAACTAATTTACCGGAGGCAAACACAAATCCCTGTTACCAGTCCTTGGGCAAGAATGGAAAAACTTCATCCCTTTTCATTTTCAAATTCCCAGAAATTGCTTTGATTTAACTCCTGATAACCTGGTATCCTATGTGACCCCTTCCCAGATCTAGTATTTCCATTTCCCTTCCCATAAAATGCAAAAGTATTTCCTGTTTATTTCCATGAGGCCCTAGTGTCATAAACCCACTTCCAACCCCTGAGCCTCATTTATTTTTCCCATTAACCCAACTTAAAAGATACAAAAACTTCCCCAGTAATTCTTTCCTTCTTTCCTGAATACATTTTCTCAAAATCAATTCAGTAGAAATGAAAAATGAAGCTTGTTTTTTTGGTTTTGTTTTTAACAAGCATACTAAACTAAGCTCACAGAAACTGTCCAATAAATTAGATTGAAAATTAGGAAAATAAAGTTATTGTTAGTCTAGATGAGAATTTAACAGATCAAAACCTATGGATTTGATTTAGAAAATTCTAAACAACAATTTTCATAGCAAGTGACTCGTATCCAAGGATTCTGAGTGTCAGGGAGTCTAGCAAGATCATGAAATGACCCAGGAGTGGATCTTGCTATATAGAGATTGATCCAAAGTGAACATAAATTTTTTACTAGATAATGTTTGTAATACAGAGGAAAATAGGGTTCTTTTTGTAAGGTTTTTCTGGGCTCCGCAAGGAGACAAGCTCAATCAGACAAAAAATGTCGAATAGCCAGGGCTTTATTGGGGTTTGCACACCCGGGCGAAACTCCCAAGTCCGCAAAGGGCCGGGAAGTCG